>CAJNJA010012500.1:0-13095 GCA_905231915.1 Symbiodinium necroappetens | reverse complement strand
CCCCCCCCCACCCCCCCCCCCCCAAAAAAAAAAACACAGAGAAGCGTTCAACCTCGAGCTTCCTGGTTCCCTGTTGGGGCCATATGAAAAATGATCATTTGTTTAAATCCGTATTATATAGGGTTCTTATTATAACAAAAGTATGTAAAAGTGTATCCAATATTGAAAATGATCATTTTTTAAATCCGTACTAGGGTTTTTATTACAACAAAAACATGTAAAGGTGTATCCAACATGGACCCAGCTTCTCAGGAGTTGCCGACTGAAAGCTCCTGAAAGCTTCCTCGTTCCCTTCCTTTCTGCTGCCCGGTGTCTGCTGCCCGGGGAAGCCCATGGAAAGGCTAGACGGCTCCTCAGTGGGGCCTTGAGCAGACTCAAAAGGGGTTGGATACAGTAGAATCTACAATAGATTATACTAAGCCGTCCCCTACTACTTCTCATTCGGGATATCAGGCGCAAGATAATCTACTGTAGGTTCTACTGTAAACCTTTTCTATGACAGACCAGTCTGATCGTTCACAAGGTGAATGCTTTAGAATGAACATAATAGGAACCGGAAGGAATAGTACGCGCAATTGCCAGACCACTTCACCTCATGATGTCACCAAGATGCGAATTGTGCAAGACAGTTCCAGATGGACTCAAACTCGAGAAAGGAACCCACTGGCAAGTATCCAGGCTTCTATACTATCCCCGTACTCTCCATAGGCCCGCAACACGCCAATCCCTAATCTAATGAGATGCAGATGAGCGGTTTCGCTGTTGCTTTCGTGGTCATGGACGAGGACTTTGAGTGCCCTGCCAGGCTGGAAAACTCGCCACGGCTCTGTACTTACACCGCGCCGCTTCAGAGCAATCCCTCAAGGACCCGTAACCGATCTATTCTGCATACGAAAGCAAACACGGGGGAGGAACGTCAATACAGCCCAGCAAGTTGCCGAAGTTCTTCATCGAAGCGACGGCCATAGGTGCCGCAGGTGTGGTAGGTGCTGGGGATGCGCTACTGTAGCTATACCCATGGCTGCCCCTCTACGTCGAATCTGCGCTCGACGTTATGCATCCCCGAAACCCTAACCCCTAAACGACCCCAAACCCTACGCGTCCCTAAACCCCAGACCCGTATCATGCGGTCATAGAGGACTCGAAAGGCCCTGTCCGTCGATGCGGAGGAGCTCCAAAGGCGCTGGCTTCTTTCGAATCCTCCAGCGATGGCCCAAATCTCAAGCTTCTTCCATTTTTTCGAAACTCACAGGTCAGCCCAGGGGGCCCGAAAAGGCGGATGTAGTAAAATCCACGAGTACAACATGTCAACCAGGCACCTTCAAGCAGGGACCACAGGCATCTGTTGAACATCCTTGCCAACCTACAACCCCTATAAACATCCTATGTAACAATCACCCTTATAGACACCCTAAAGAACAGAACCCCGAAATCCCGAACTGAAACAAAGAGTTGGTGTTGGGCACCCCGGCCCAAAGGCATAGGAGGATCCGGCTGAACCGTCCTGAGCGATGTTCTACGGGCTTTTGTGGGGATTCGTGATTGTTTTGCACAAAAGGATCCTTCTAAACCCTAAACCCTAAAACCTAAACCCTAAACCCTACCCCAAAACCCCTTTAAAGCTTATTGCAGGAGCAGGAAATTTAAATCTATTGCAGACGGAGCTTTCGTGGACTTACGGGGTCTCTTAGCATTGGCTCCTTTTGTTTTTTTGGGGTGGGGGGCTTCGAATTCCAAGGAGGATCCTTGAATCCGAGCTCCGTCGCTGGGTCCTTTCTAAAGTTTTAGGGTTTAGGGGTTTAGGGGCTAGGGTTTAGGGGAGAACTTGTTTAGGGGGATCTTCGTGGTGGTCCTGCTATTAGGGGCTCTGTTGTTGATCCTTCGATCAGGGGCTCCTCTGCGGTCCAACAGGATATTTATTTGTTGGGGTGTGTGCTTCTACTATAGCCCCAAGTACTTGGGGATTCTCTTAGATCTTATAATCCTGATGATCTTCCAAAAACGCCCCGAACCCCAAAATCCTACCCCAAATCCGCACTGGCCAAAACCTAAGCTCCTGACTCCCACAACTTACCACTTTAAACCCCCCAAAACCGGCACCCAGAACCCCGGAACCATGAAACCCTAAAGGCCCATGGAAGCCTTGCCTTTCAACCCCCAAGCCAAACCCTAAACCCTAAACCCTAAAGCCCTAAACCCTAAAACCCTAAACCCTAAAAACCTAAACCCTATAGAGCCCTAAACCCTAAAACCCTAAAACCCTAAAACCCCAAACCCACAAACGCGGGCAGCGGTCCGAAGCATCTGAGGCGAAGAAAACGTGCGCTTGCCTCGTCGCGGTCGCTTCGGGTTGATTCGGGTTCGGTGAAGGGTTCAAATCTTAGGGTTTAGGGTTTAGGGGTTTAGGGTTTCAGGATTTGGGGTGTACCTAGACCCTGAAATGTAGCACCTTTTTTGGGTTACCTTAGTTTCTTATTATAGGATCCTAACCCTAAAACAGGCCATCCAAAAAAGGAACTACATTTAAGGGTCTAGGAAGGGATCAAGGCTTATAGGGTGCTGTAAAGGGTTTTAGGATTCAGGGGGTTTGTGTGCTTTTCAGGATGCAGGTGTTGTGAGGGTATTACAAAGGATCCCTGTTTCAGGGTGCTGCAAGGTTTCCGTAAGGGGTTCCGTAACAGGATATACGGGCTCCAAAAAGGGCGCTAAAGGACAGTATACGGGTGTGAAACGGCTTTCATCATATTGCTATGAAGGATGAATTGGCTGAAGGCTCCTACTGAGGTTCAGGATTTGAGGTGTGGCGCAGTTTAAGAAGGGTTTAAGGCTGGCTTTTCGGGATTTAAGGCTTGCGTTGATGAGTGTATTGAAAGACTGTGTAAGGGGATCAGCACGTAGCACACAGTTTGTGGAGTTGTTTGCAGCCAACCTTCCCCAACGACGCAAAGGTCTAGTCAATTTTCCCAGTGACCATCCGGGTGTCGCACCACCTGCCTACTACTCCTCCTACTCCTACTAATCCCAAGAATTACTACTACTACTCCTACTCCTACTCCTACTCCTACTCCTACTCCTACTCCTACTCCTACTCCTACTCCTACTCCTACTACTACTACTACTACTACGACGACTACTACGAAGACGACGACGACTACGACTACGACTACGACTGCGACTACGACTACGACGACGACTACGACGACTACTACTACGCTACTACAACTCCTCTTCCTCCTACTACTCCTACTAACAACACAGATACAGAAACAGCAGATACCATCAGAACCCTGTGGGCCTGCAGGCGTCACATCGTCTGTCCTTGGATGGGGTTTTCGAAAGGGCGTGGGGGTTCAGAGTGCACGACGGACCATGCGGGTGCTGACGTTTAAAATTCCTTGTCGTTGAGAGCCCTGTAAGGAGCCATTAGGTATATATTCGCTAAACCCGACACCCTAAACCATAAAACCCTATGCTTGGGATATGATTCTTATTACTACTGTTACTATTACTATCACTATTACTATTTGGTTGTTATTATTATTGTCATTTTTCTTCTATTACTACTACTACTACTACTACTACTACTACTGTGATGTAGATTGCCCCTTTCAATGGTGATACGGTTTGGAGTGCGGGGCTTTGGCCCTGGACTCATCAGCCTTGCTTTTTTGTGCTTGCGGGGTTCTTGTTTGTAGGGGGGGTGTTTGATCTACGTTTGCGGACTATTGTAAGTTCGAAAGGGGTAGGATAAGGGTTTTTGCAGGGTTTCAGGATTTGGGGTGTATTTCCTGTTGTTAGTTTCGCTTTCTTTTTTGACAGCTCTTCTTACAGGCCAGGTCCTCCCCAAGCAGTGCTCCTACCCCTCAGCGAGATAGGACAGATAGCAGGGAAAATCCTGAACTGAGGCCTCTTACCTTCCTAGGTTCCCCAGTAAGCCCTTAATAACAAGGGTACCCTTTTTCCTAGTGTTCGGCGTTAATAAGGAGACCCCCCCAAACTCAAAAGGGCAAAAGGGTACTACTGGGGAACCTAGCTTCTGTAGGTGCTGTGCAACGACCCCTCCTTGAGCGGCGAACATTGAAAAACCTACACCTCCGGCTTAGGCTTGCTATACTGTACCCCGGCAACACATTCTGCACCCTAAAATCCGAAACCCTAAACCCCTAATTAATCCCTAAACCTTTCCCTAAACCCCTAAACCCTAAACCCTAAACCCTAAATCCCGAAACCCTAAACTCGAAACGTCAGCTCTCTTCCCTCACCCTTGGAGCCAGAGAGACACGCCCTCCCAGGCTCACAAGCTTAAGCAGCTATCAATACGGTCCATTTTAGGGTCCTTTTATAAGGCTGCCGTACTATGTTGGGGACCTAGAAAAGGGATTCTAATTTAGAGAACTACCTACAAATGTAGAATGTGGAGTGTCTGGTAAACAACCCTTAGCCCATAACCCGAGCTAGGTGCCGCAGTAGCCCCTTGCATGTGGTGGATCTCTTCGAGACACTTCTGAAACACCAAAAATAACGGTGCAAACAGGTATTGCTGGACCCCCCGCAATAATACTCATGACAAACACTTTCGGGACTGCTTTAGACAAGACAAGGAAACCAATGTGAACAAATCCATAAACCTTGTCCCTGAGACCACCCCAAAACAAATCCTAAACTCCGTAGAAGAAAGAACACGCAGAAACCGTCGTTGTCACCTTTCACAAACTGCAAAGCAAAGCACTTGAGAGACCCTGGAAAGAGCCGTCCACAACCCGGTACCCAAAACCTAAAAACTAAAGACCCTAAACCCTAAACCCCATGTCGCAGAAACGGCCAAAGGTCAGCTGATCCAAGAGAGCAGCTTCCACCACCCCAAGGGTCGCACACCTCAAGAAGGAACCTACATAACCCTCCAAAGGAATCCTTACAGGGAACCCTATTTTAGAGTAGACGGGTAGTTTTCTAACTAGGGTCCCTTTTTAGGTCCCCAAAATAGTAGGGCACCCTTACAAAAAGGACCCTCAAAGGGAACGTAACTTAGAGAGCTAGCCATATAGTACCCTCAAGCACTTGGGGTTTCGGGTTTAGGGTCCGCAGGTTTTAGGCTTTAGGGTGTCGGATTTGAGGGTTTGTTTAAGCTCCTCAGTCAGGGATGCACCTCAAACTATCAAGGGATCTACGGCATGACTGAGGGTTACTTTACCTTCTTTAGGGGCTTCCCATACGCCCCTAAGTAGTTCTTTTTTGCGGCTTATACTTAGAATCCTATGAGGTAATCCCAAAAAAAGAGCTACTTCGGGGCCTATGGGGTTTTTGGGGTGTCTGAATACCCGAAAATCTTTAACTTGAAACCATCAGTCTCTTGGTGACTAAGGATTCGGGATGAAGCAGGCATCAATGAAGCTTCATTGGTAGAAGCGTCAAAGGCAAGAGTCTGAGAACCCAAAACCCAACCCTAAATCCCTAAACTGCTATGCCCAGATTCTCCAGATCCGAAACGTATGCCATGGTCTACAGCATTTGGTGCTGGACATCGCGCACTGTCCAAACCTCTGTAGAATCACATAAAGCTCTATGACAACACCGTAAGTTCTACAAGCTCTAGAAATCCTATCCCCTGCCTTCTGGCCACTGCAGCTCGTGAGGGTTTGGTGAACTTAGGACGTGGAATAGGCTTTAATTAAGGCTTGGGGTTTGCGTGTGTTGGAGAGTGGGGCGTGTTTAGGAAACCAGAGAAAGACGTTGTTGCTAGTTGTTATTCACGGCCCGCTTTATAGACGATAGACCCATGCCGACGCCGCTAGATAAAGCCTCAACGTTCAGCCCAGGACCCTGGATCCTGCCTCCTCCCCTGAAGCCCCGGAAAGCACTACATTCTTACCCATAGGCCCCTAAGTAGCTCCTTTTTGGGATTCCCTTATAGGATTCTAAATATAAACCACAGAAAGGAGCCTGAGTAGTACCCTTCAAGAAACCCCAAAACCCCCAGATCCGAAAAAACATCTCCCAGCGCATCCGCCACGCAGAAGACAAGGCGCGCTCGCGGCTTGTCTAAGCCGGCTTTTGTTTTCACCTCCAAGAGGGGTTACGGTTGATGATGTGAATCCTGGAGGAATATACCAGAATTCCCATAGTTTATAGGGTCCTTCAGGTCATGCAGGATTTAGATCATCAACAGTATTTCAAGCTTGGGCTAGATTGTAAGGCTGAGCACGAGTGCATCCTGCGGCAAGCAGTCTTGGTTTCATCTTTCGCTGCGTCTGTTCGCTGCTCCCTCGCTGCATGCAATGTTACTTTGTTCTACATTTATCGGACTGTCCGACTGCTCGGGGAGTTGTCGATTCCTTTTTCGAGCACAGAAGCACTTTCTGACTCGGCCGTCAAGCCACGAATTCTCATCTGAAGTCTCGATGCGGCTATCTGCCCTAAGCCTAACATGGCAGGGGCAGGGATTCGTCCTTAAACCCCGAAATAGATTTTAACATGAACGAATCCGGCCACATCAGGGCTACGTTGGCGGTCACTTTCGCCACAGAGGAATTCTCGGCAACTCGTCTCGCCATCTCCTGGATGCAGCTCGGTGCTTTGGAAAATCAGGGCCACAGCGAATTCTTCGGGATTTTTGTTGGTTAAAATTTTGGCCCAGGGTCTAAGACTTTCTTCAGGGATATAAGAATCGTAGGGTATGCTGGGAACCCTAGGGCATACTACTGGTAATTATCTCGCGGCGTCTATATTGCGACGTCATGGGAGCCTAGACAGTGTTCCTGGAATGGTTCACGGTTCGCGGCTAGGTAGGGCTTGGGCTAAAGCTTGGAGGCTTCGCTGGCACAATGAACCCGACAACCCAAACAGGGTGTAGTGTTCGGGGTGGTTTGGCCAACCATAGCCAACTGGATAGTAGTAGTAGTAGTAGTAGTAGTAGTGGTAGTAGTAGTAGTAGTAGTTGCAGCAATAGCAGTAGCAGTAGTAGTAACTTCGAAGTGAGGGCAGCAGCCGTTCCTTGACAAAGAGAGTTTGACCTGCATCCCAGCGCCGACACCACGCTGATAGACCAGGCCAGTTGACCTAGGCTTGCAAGCATCGCACGTTAATTATCGCGTGTGTTGCTTCTCTCGCCACTGGCATTTAAGCACAGGGTGTGCTCACATCTTCACCGTCGTCTTCGATCATGGTAATCGTCATCATAACCACAACCACCAGCACAAATCATGAGCATCACCACATCATGCACTGTCGTAACCTGTCTTAACCCTGGCCTCGAGGCATCAGCTAAACAGAATTCACGTAACTCCGTAGACAGTGCATTAAACAGTGAATAACCCAAAGTGTACAGAGCACGGCGTTTGTAATACCCGTAACCATCAAATTCGCTGGTAGATATGACTGATTCAACAAGAAGAAGTCGGCACCGGCCTCAGCCAGATTCGTGGTGACTGGGCTCAGAAAACACTTGATACATTTAACTAGCTCGGTGCCCGTGGGCTGACATAATCGCCAACCCGAAAGCCCAAACCCCAGGTAATATAGGGGCCTTAATCCTTAAGCATAGGGTTCATGAGAATAGGGTTCTGGGGCCCATTATACTATAATTAAAATAAGGAACCCCCCCAAATAGTTTAGGTACTTATTATACGGCCCCTATAGTACATGGACCCTTGCGGAAGAGATTGGGAGCGAAGCGTAGCCTTTTGTCTTTGGTGGAACGGGAATGTTTTGTTCATGGGACTCTGCGAGCTGGAAAATCGAGCAGCGTTCTAGCTTCTTTTTTGGCTTTTGCTGACCTTGCCTCTTCCCCTAAGGCTCAAAATAGCCCCAAAAGCCTTGTAGAGTATGGTCTTTAGGCCCAGAAGCCTTAAAATATGTATCCTCAGAGCCTTAGGGTTCTAGTATCCCAGATCCCACTTCAACTCAGAATGACGATGGACTAACACAGGAAACCACAATGAAGAGAATCTAGGTAGTGTCTTTTCACCGCACACCGCAAACGGAAACTCTTCGTTGCAATCGTCACTCCCGGGTTGCGGGCATGTTCCACAGATTTCCAGGGTGTTTCAAGTGAGGGAGCGGTCCGTGGCAGGCTGGGTGCGCGAAGATGAGACAGAGATGCTTCCTGTCTCCGTCTTTCCCGGTTTCCGAATATAGGGGACCCCAATATAGTACCCTAAAAAAGTAGGATCCATATTACAAGGGACCGCAAAATAGGGTACCCCTCATTTTCGGAAACTCCCAATCTGTCTTCAGAACTTAGGGAGCACATCCAGACAGAGGCAGATAGTACGACTTCGCCGCCTGCCTTCTTCATTTCAGAGCTTCCTGCGCTTTTGTTCCGATGTAAGTGTGGCCCTCGATCCTCTCCAGGACCCCACTGAAAGCACAGAAGGCCTTCGAAGAGAGGATCAAAATCCACCCAAACCCTAAAAATAGTCCTCCAGGTTCCGAGGCATGGAACCCGCATTTTCCGGGCTGCTGGTGGAGAAATAAACGTAGGCAGCCACCACGACCGACAACAGTCCGAAGGGGTGGTCCGGAACTGAGGGCTCAACTGTCTCCAGGCGCAGTCGCTCCATATTGTTTTTCCCTGCGTCCGGTGCTGGTCGTGGCGGCGATGGGTCTGGCTCGTCCTTCTGGGTCTTGGGAGCTGCAAACAGTTCACCGTGCAAAGCAAAGGTCACGCATATGAGCAGCACGGCAACACGCAAAATCCGAGACTGCTTGATCATCGGAGCAACGGAAAGGGACAGTGTGGCAAGCCTGCTTCAGCAGAAATGTCAGACGCGACCGCAAAAGCACATGTTGCCTTGTCTTGACAGGTAAGAAATCCTGGTATACGCTATATATTTGCTAGATCGCGGATCCCACTGTTATTATTCCGGGTTCCATCCCGCAGACAAGTATGACAGGGATGTGACTATTATGTCCCCCTTGGAGTCCCCAGATGATAAGACCACAAACGACCCCGAAACCATCTTCTATACTCGTTCAGGCTCATGTCGTAGCTGGCATGGTGAAGGAAGAACACTCGCCCCAACACAGTTACATGGGCTTAGAGTAGCAAGGTGGTGTCCATTTTGGGGTTTCTGGGCTGAAGAAGCATAAGTACTCAACAAAAACGATGCGGTTACCTGATGAGGTTTTAGGTCCCCAGCTAGCTGCCCGCTGCCGACGACAAAATGGATCCAAGGCAGCAGTACGGGTCGGAGGGGAAGCGGCGGGAGATGGGGGTGGGTGTCGCGGTACTTGCAGGCGCATTGGATGTTGCGCAATGTGGGCCAAAAAACCCGTAGGTGAGGCTTTGAGGTACTGGCACAAGTTCTTGCAGCTAGCCCTAGACGTCGTAGTCTGTACTTGTCATCACCTTTCAGGGTTGAAGAGGATGCTGCTCAGACTCATAAAATACCGTCAGTACCCGTGCGGTGGGGTCCTTGCAAGGCTTATGCGGATCACGCTGAGCACCGTCAGTGCGATTTTCTGAAGCTCGCGTGCTGAGAGTGATTCCCCTTGTTGGAGATGATCTCAGTTGCACTAATCATCAAATGCCAGAGAACCTCGGGCGTTTCTCCGAGTTCTCTCTGGTTGTGCCTGAGGTAGACATGTCCAGACAAGTGTGCAACGTTTCGGTAGTAAGCACTTCTTTCGTGCTCCTGGTCCATAATCTCAACGACAACGCTGCCAGGATACATCCAAATGGAGTGCATCATGCCGGCTCCATGCATTCCGACGAGGATGTCGCAGCCGCTCACCATCTTAGCTTGCTGTTGAATAGGCACAGACGCATTGAAGCCTAGAGAACGGAAGACCAAAGTGTGGCCATCCAGCGTCATTCTCTCGGCAGCCTCCTTCAATGCATGGAAACTCTTGTCACTCAGCTGTCGGGTGGATTTCCCCGGCCGGCCTACATAGCCTTCGCGTCCCAGTTCGTAACCGAAAAAATCCAGTTTCGGCTTCATGGTTTCAAAGTTTTTGATCTCCAAACCCCCCCCAAAAAAACTGAAAGCCTGCCACGTCAGCTACTAAGCGGCAGACTCGTCTGCCTCCGAAATCCGTCTCTGGATCCAGGCCGACACCAGTATAGAGGGCCTCAGTAACCCCAGTATCACCCCCTCTAAACGAGAGTTACCTGTTGCCACGATATTCAATCTTTAGAGGGAGCCCAGGAATTTAAGAAATAGGGCATAACAAAAGGGGGGTCTGACAAATCGATTCTGCGATAGGAGCCCCTGTTTCCCTGATCGGCCCTATATATAGAGTTAGAGTAAAAAAAACACGCTCCGAAACCCTCGGACGACCCCTCCCCGCCCCGCTACACAGAAAACACCCCCTTCCTTCTAAAACGTCTTCCAGCCACCCTGAAGGATTCCTTCAAAGTGTCCTTTCCGTGCTCCGTAAACCCTAAACCCTAAGCTAGGCGTTGGAACTGGGCAGGGGCAAAACAGGTATAAACTTCTATTTCGTTTTGGTCCCTTTAATGAACAAGTCTCCACAAAGAAAAAGTATGAAAGTATGGCGCTTCAGGACCCAGTGAAGGAACCTTGGGAACCCAGGGGGTAGGGTTTAGGGTTGATATACCCTACACCCTAAACCCGAAAGGCCCTAAACCCTAAACCCTCAAGGCCCTAAACCCTAAACCCTAAAGGCCCTAAACCCTAAACCCTAAAGGCCCTAAAGGCCCGAAACCCTAAACCCTAAAGGCCCTAAACCCTAAATGCTGAGCCCTAAGCCCTAAACCCTAAACCCTACCCATAGGCCCCTAAGTAGTTCCTTTTTGGGATTACCATTTAGGATTCTAAAAATATAAACCCCTAAATGCCTTAAAAGAGCCCAGGAGCAGACTGGAAGGAGCGCCAGAGGCCGGAGGCGTGCGCGCACTTCAGCGGCAAATCCCAGGCCAAGTCCCACAGGAAACCATCCGAGGGAGCAAGGATGTGATGCCTTATAGGGTTATAGGGTTTAGGGTTTAGGGTTTGAGGTTGGAGTTTAGGGTCTAGGGATTAGGGGTTTAGGGTCTAGAGGGGTTTAGGGTTTATGGTTAGGGTTTAGGGTTCAGGGTTTAAGTTTAGGGCTTAGGGTTTATAGGGTCTCTTCAGGATCCCCTTGATGGAGTTTTTGATGGGGAGACCCCCAAAAAATATATCATATGGTGAAAGGAAAACTAGGGGATCTGTGGAAAAGGACACTACTACTAAGAAGTCCTAGATGCTCGTAGCCGCAGTCCTTTGAAGCCACCGGGCCAAGGAGATGCCAGGGAAAAGGACCGGGGTCAGTATCCACAGTGATGTTCTTGAGACGTGGTACGTGGTAGGAAATACCTGGACTTTGAAGTAACCAGGGATAAAGATAAGTATAGACTTTTATTTCATATTGGTTCCTTTAAGGAACAGGTCCAATAAAAAAGTATTCAAGTATGGTACTCCAGAACCCAGATACTGATCTCCCCTGGGAGCTTCTCCTTCAGCTGCAGAACTCTGGGTACCACCCAGGCCTCAAACACTGCAGCCATGCGATGCCACAGGTTCGGGCTAAACCGATCCGGGCTCTGCACCACGACAACCTCGGTTTAGGGTTTAGGGTTCTTGCAAAGGAACTTGGAGGGTCATCAAGGATTAAGAGTACAGGGTGTAGGGCTTGCTTCAGTGGAACCAATGACAGCATCGGGTTTTGCAATGCAAATACCTCAGAGGCCCTAGATCACCGCAATCAGGAATCTTGTCGCGGCAATCAACTATGATCATACAAACCCTCTTACCATGTAGCACTTCTCTGGTATCTCGTACTGAGATCCGAACGAAGCCCTTTCGAAACCCAGCTACAACAACAATTCGGGCCCAGCCACTGCAGACTTCGGTGCAAAGTTCCCGCTGCTGCAAGGAAACCCGAGAGACGACTCTGCGGTGACCGTGCCTCTTTAGGGTTTAAGGGTTTAGGGTTTAGGGGTTTAGGAGTTTAGGGGTTTAGGGTTTAGGGGTTTAGGAGTTTCGGGGTTTAGGGGTTTAGGGTTTCCGGGTTTGTGGGTGCCTCCCGCCGCTGGCGCCCCCGATCGCTGAATGCTCCACTTCATACGCCCTGTCCCGGAGCTCTTCTCGTGTCAAAAGCTGGAAATGCCGGACCACGTCCAGTGCGGATCGCCTGGGTTCCACCGTAAGTACATCCTTTTTTGATTCTTCAATCTTAAGAATGCAGCGTCCAACACGAGTAATACTCTTAGTCTTAGAACCCTATAGAAACCCTACCGAAGCGCTTTTGCTAGAACCGTTAAAAACCCTTACCCCTAAACCCTGCCTGGGTATCTAAAAACCTACCGTTTTAAGGGTTATAGACCCTAGAACTAAGGGGTCATGACCTACTATTTAGTAGGGTTTGGGGATACAGGTAAACCCTAAACCCCTGAACCCTAAACCCCTAAACCCTAAACCGTTAAAACCCTGAACTCTAAAGACAAGGTCGCATAAGGAAGACGCATCATCTTGCAAGGCTGCCACAGACGCCTTTGGGAGGCTCAGCTTCGTGGGCCAGACCTGTAGGATAGTCTCCATTGTAGCTCCTTTTTGGGGTTACCTTCTAGGATCCTTAATATAAGAATTGGTTAAACCAAAAAAAAGAACTACAATGGAGACCATAGGTAGGATAGTTGAGGGTTTAGGGTTTTTATAGGGGTTGAGGGTTTAGGGTTTAGGGGGTTGAGGGGTTAAGGGGTTGAGGGGTTGAGGGTTTGTAGGGGATTGGGGTTTAGGGTTCAGGGGTTTGGGGCTTAGGGTTTGTAGGGGTTTGGGGGTTGCGGGTTCAGGCTTCAAGATCCTGTATCTGCAAGGGGTCACTGAGGTCCAGGGTTGAGGATCCCATATTTCAGGTTCAGGGTTTATAGGGTTTAGGATCCCCGGATTTCGGGTTCAGGGATTACGGTTCATAAGGGTTTGGGATCTAGCATTTAGACTTCAGGGCGCGGCCAAATTGGGGTGCGGGAGTCTTTTTAGACTTCAAGGGTACGTCTAGGACATTTTCAGGTGGGTAGCTACCGTTATAGGAGCCTTATAGAACGTCTAGATATACTGTTATATACCTTTTTTTAGAAGCCTTATAGAAGCCCTAAATACCCTAAACTCCCCACCT
>CAJNJA010012499.1:0-13096 GCA_905231915.1 Symbiodinium necroappetens | reverse complement strand
TAGGTTCTCAAGTTTCACATAAACCCGAAACCCAAAACCCGAAACCCAAAACCCCAAAGCCCTAAACCCCTAAACCCCTAAACCCCGAAACCCCAAAGCCCTAAACCCAAACCCAAAACCCTAAACCCGAAGCCCCAAAACCCTAAACCCGAAACCCCTAAACCCCTAAACCCTGAACCCCTAAACCCCTAAACCCTGAACCCGAAACCCGAACCCCCTAAACCTCAAAACCACAAAACCTAAACCCCAAAACCCTAAACCCGTAAACCCTGAACCCGAAACCCGAACCCCCTAAACCACAAAACCTAAACCCCAAAACCCTAAACCCCAAACCCCAAAACCCTAAACCCGAAGCCCCTTTTGATATTCACGCTTCGGACCTGAGCTCCTGATGCAAAGGGGTGTTGCATTCGGGGAGAGTTCGTTTTGACTTGGTTCTTGTCGGGTGGGTGGGCTCTTTTGTATAGGGTTTGGGGTTCAGGGTTCAGGGTTTGGGGGTTTAGGGTTCAGGGTTTGGGGGTTTCGGGTTTAGGGTTTGGGGTTTGGGGGTTTAGGGTGTTTGTGGGTTTTGGAGGTTGGGGAGTTGGGTGGGACGTTGTTTGAGGTGATTGCTTTTAGTTTTAGGGTCAACGGTTAATGTAGAACCATGAATAGTCAGGGCGGGGCTGTGGGGTTTTCGATAGGGAAGAGATATGAGGGAATCCGAACGAACCCAACGAAAACCAGAGCCAATGACCAATGCTTCAGGATGCTTCAACACCACCTCAAATCGTGCTACCCAAAGAGCCCCAATCCCCCCCCTTGATTAAGGAATATTACCCTAAACTATAGGGGCCTTAATATCATGATTTAAGGTATATTCCTTAATTAAAGGGGTACTGGGCTCCCTGGGTAGATCCTCAGATGCCTATTCAGGAGCCCCATATCTACATTTTGGGGTCCTTATAATAAGGATCCTACTATTTAAGGTGCTATATTAGGGTCCCCTATTTTCGGAAACCCCCCATATCCTGCTAGATCCCTGAGATGCCTATTTAGGAGCCCCATCTTTACATTGAAGCCTCTTGGTCTAGCTCAGGGTGCGGCCCAGGATCGAGAGACAGCCCAATACCCCACTCGTTAGATTCTACTGTTGATGATAGAAATCCTGCATGACCTTAAGGACCCTAAACTATGGGAGTTATGGTCTTTTCCTTAGTATGGGTAATGCAGGCTTTGTAAAATCAGCCGTAGTAATCTAGCACCGCACTAAATCCTCAACCCTAAGCCCTCAACTCTTACAGCAACACTATCACTAATTATAGGAATCCGCGGGAAAAGCCTTCAAAGGAATTTTTCAATTTGCCAAAGGAGTCCGCACCGTCCTGGAAGCGGACGGCAGTCTCACGGTGGATTGCTCCGAGGGCTGCGCTTTGATTTGGTGCCCCGGCCTCCCTCGGTGCTTTCAAGGGGTGCTTTGCCGGGTTGCACTGGAGTCCTGAAGGGCTTCATGGCGGCTTTTGTATGGATTTCCAATAAGCCATTTAGGGTTAGTTTATAGGGTTTTTATAGGGTTGAGGTGTTGTAGGGTTTAGGAATACTGTGTAATAGTCTTCCCACTAGTCCTCATTTGTTAGACCCTGCCAAACTCAGTTTTACTGCAGCCCCTATATTACTTGATTTACCATTTCTGAAACCCTAAACCCTAAGCCCTAAACCCGAAACCCTGAATCCTAAACCCTCTAATTTGTCTGTGGGACTAGGGTCCCTACTGAAGATCCCAAGTACTCTCCGCCGTTGAATTACCAGCCCCTGTAAGGGCAAGGACCCTGTAACTAGAGGTTGTTCTTTGCCCTTTGTGCTGCTAGCACTATCACTAAACCCCGAACCCCCAACGCCTGAGCCGAAACCCAAAACCCTACAACCTTAGCCCTACACCCAAAGCCCGAAGCCCAGAGCCCTTAACCCTGCACCCTTAGCCCTGAAGCCAAAGCCCCCAAGCCCTTCTTGTTTTCAGGTTTTGGTTGGAAGGTTTTAGGTTGAGGGATTGGGGGTTTTGGATTTAGAGCTCAGGATTGAAGCTCTCAGGCTTCAGAGGGTTTTCGGAGTTAGGGAGGGTTTAGCGCCTCTAGGTGGAGGAGTTTGTGCTTTAAGGCACAGGGTTTGGGGTTTGAGGTGCAGGCTTCGGGTTTTGGAGATATATGATATGTATGTATGTTAGATCTCGCATATTATTTTTTTGTATGTTATGTTATATCTCACATATGATATTTTATAGCTCGACGGCTTGGGAGTGAGTGTCCACTTTCAGATTCAGCCAGGATTGCTACACCACAAGACTGAACTGACCGAAGATCCCCCACGCGGGCACCCGATGAGGACACCGACGAAACCCCAAGCCCAAGATGCCAGCTCGCAGCCCGATATCCTACATCCTCATGCCCTTCCGCTCTTGGAGGTTCATGGTTAGTTTTTAGTAGGGCTAGAAGTAGGGTAAGTATAGTGATAACCCATATTAGGGAACTTATAGCTCCACTTATAGCTAACCATGAACCTCCAAGCTGTCTCCATTAAACTGAATCCTACACCTGGAAACCAAGAGCTTTCCCACGCCCGAGCCTGCGAACCTTGAAAGGCCTTGCAGTCTGCCTAAACCCTAAACCCTGACCCCTAAACCCTGAACCCTAAACCCTAAACCCTAAACCCTAAACCCAAACCCCAAACCCTAAAGCCTAGACCCTTTTTCTGAGGCGCTGGGCTCTTCCAGAAGCCTTGGCCTTCGAGGCATTACGGCTGAACGAGCTTTCGGAATCGGGTTCGTAGTTTCCCAATACCTAACCCTTAAATTTTTTGGGTTCTTATAATCTAGTAGTAATCTGAAAGTTTATCCTTTTATTTCCCTGGCATCTTGGGGAGGTAAGGGTTCTAGGGTTTTTTTAGGGTCTGGTTCGAAGGCTTCGCGAGGCTTCGGTTGAGGGTCCACCAGTTGTAGGAGGTTTTCTACTACGGTTTTGGGTGGCAAGTG
Source organism: Symbiodinium necroappetens (assembly GCA_905231915.1). Lineage (NCBI taxonomy): Eukaryota > Dinophyceae > Suessiales > Symbiodiniaceae > Symbiodinium > Symbiodinium necroappetens. Next base: position 10,092 of record CAJNJA010012499.1, on the reverse strand, counting down.
TACGTTCTCCAGGAGATGTGAGGTTAGCTAAGCTCTTGGATTTAGGGTCCTTGACGGAAAAGGCTTAAAAGGACCTCCAATATTCAGGGTTTGGGGTTTCGTGTTTCGGTTTACCCCAAACCCTAAACCCTAAACCCTAAGGTCTAGGATCTCTACATGATGCGCTCATTTCTCATACGGACGTGCTGTTCAAGGTATGTACAACCTGTTCGCACACAGCCCGCATGCCCTGAAGCCTTTTTCTTCTTCCAAACCCCCAAACCGTGAATTGTGCCTGCTAAGGAGCTAACCCAAGATACCATCAGCAGAAAATTCATGCCATTTGATATCTATCCGTTTTGCGCTAGTTCCTGAACCCGGGACCCTCAACACCAAACCTCGTAAGCCCCATACTCAAGCGACCTCAAGGACTTCTCCCCGAACGCCTACAGCAATTTGAGCCCTAAAGCCTAAAGGTTTGAACCCCTAAAGCCCCAACCCTCAGTCAGAGCTCCTTGTTCCGCAAGGTTACCGCGATGAACTCCTACATTAAGCCCTAAACCCTAACCCCCTAAACCCTAATTAAGCCCTAAACCCTAAACCCCTAAGCCCTAAACCCTAAACCCCTAAACCCCTAAACCCTAAACCCCTAAACCCTAAACCCTAAACCCTGATGAGTTTTGACAGGATCCTGTGGCCGCGACACGGTTCATGAGACCTGAGGACCCTGCTCCCCCTTTTGGGGCCTGAGCTTAGACGGTGCACAGAGTGTTCCGGGCTTTTGGGTCTAGGGTTTAGGGTTTAAGGGTTTAGGGTTTAGGGTTTAGGGCTCAGGATTTAGGGTTCTAGGGTTTAGGGCTCAGGGTTTAGGGTTTAGGGCTCAGGGTTTAGGGCTCAGGGTTTAGGGTTTAGGGCTCAGGGTTTTGGGGTTTAGGGTTTAGGGTTTATGGTAGCCAACTTTTCAATCAGGGTCATCGCCAGGAACGCAAGCCTTGAACCCGATCGCCCGCACCCCGCACTTTCTCGTCTCGAAACCCGAAACCTACGTGCTGAGTTCAAGGCACCGTATCGTAACAACCGAAGCCCTAATCCCAGCACAAGCATCCCTGAGCCTGGGATCGCGTGCGCTCTAGACGTAGACTCCCTGTCTTCTGCCCTATACTCTCGTCACAGCTTAAATTAATCCGAAGAACAGTTGAACATCGTTTGGTTTTCATCATAGCAGACCGTTCTTCATGCCGTGAAAAAATCCTAACCGCAAATATTTCCGGGTCCGCAGCTCGCAGGACGACTCAGCGCCGACCCCATCGTACAGGTGGGACAGCTTGTGGTTTGGCGATGTTCTGGGTATGGGGTTTCCATACTTGCCCGTATAGCGATGCTGTTTTCAGTGGCCGCGCATGTGCAGTGCGAGATGTTGAGGCTGTGAATTGAAGAGGTGGCAGAGGCTCAAAGGGGGCTGGTTGGCGATGCCACTGTCAGGTTTGGGCACCTATGTTTCAGAGGCGAGGTGAGGGCTTGGACAACGATGGCATAGTTGAGCAGCGGAGAGATGGAGACAGTCGCACTGTTGCTGGCGAATCCTGGTCAGACCAGAGAAGCGGACTTCGACAACATTTTGGGGTTGGATGTTCCGCAGGAAGAACTCGACTTGAATGGGTCGTGAGCGACTGTAGCCTCTGGAGGGACCGTATCACCCAGAGTGTCTGTGATTCGAAGTTGAAACGAATTGACGCATTGGATCGCATCAGGTCCTTCTTCAGTGGTTTTGCTGGATGCTTTCTCCTGGTCTATATGGGACATGGCAAAGAAAGTTGTGGAAACTGGGAAATGGCGGATGGTGACATCTCTTTCTGGGATGTGGTGTCAGCGTGGCTTCAATTCGGACATGTTGCGCATTTCCAGACGAGGCGCATCATCGTTTCGGATTGCTGCTACAGCGGCAAGTGGCCACTTCTGGCATTGAGCCTACAAATTCCGAGTCTGGATGTTCAAAGTGCCGTGAACGTTGATGCCCTGGCGCGGGAATGCCAGCCAACATTCTCTCAAGTCTTCCTCAGGATGCAACTGGGTGCGTAAGTGCCGTGCTTGCCTTGTTTTAGTGCGTGTTTTCGTGTGAAGAAAGACTCTTAAATGCAGAGGAACTTGCTGGCAGCTCGTTACTACTTTTTGTGAAATAGGGTGTCTCAGAACCCAGGCAAGATACCAAAGGAGAGGCCACGTTTCCCGAGCCCTTGAAGAGAAGGTGGCGGCCCATGACTACAACTAGCAGAGCACGTGCTCACGAGACCCTGACCTTTGTCGGGGCATCTGAGGCCTGTGCACGGCTTTACCTGGAACGGTTTTGGAACAGATCAGGCATCCTGACGAGTGGATGGTTGGCAGACACCCATTTCTCAATGCAACAGCGAGAAACCTCGAGCATCTGGCATCGTGCAACAGCCACAGTTTGCGGACGTGAAATCGGCCGCGTGGCTGTGAGGGAGGATCCTGAGCCTAATGTCGCAATGCAGATGACAGACCTCTATGTTGAGCCCGACTTGAGACGTCATGGCATTGCTTCCAGGCTACTGCGCGGAATGTTGTCCAGGTTGACGCGAGTCACGCAGTCTTCGCACATCGACGTTGAATTCTTGCAAAGCAACGCGGCGGTGATGGAGTTTGTGTATGCGCATGGCTTTTCGGATTTGCGCGTTCCGTGCCTGAACAATATTGACGAGGCACCACTCCTGGGGGCTCGTCGCCGAGATGGAAGTGCCGCCCACCAGCAAGCCTAAGATCAACTTTTGGCTGAAAGACTTGTCGGGCAAGGAGATGTTGGTGAACGTTTGGGCTGCCCCAAACGTTCACCAACATCTCCCCCGACAAGTCTTTCGGCCAAAGGTTGATCTTAGGCTTGCTGGTGGGCGGCACTGGTGTTAATGACATGTCGGGCATTCAAGTTTTGTTCTTGCTCAACAAAGATCCAGGTGCGCTTTGGTCGTCGGGTCGCCGAGGAAGAAGTGCAGTTCTCGTGGAGCGATCGAGATACCGATCCAGAGCTATCTGCTTCCGCATCGGAACTCTTTGTGACCACATTCCTGCAACAGTACGAGGGCAGTTCAGAAGCAAGCCTCGGAATCAAGGATCCTAGCCTGCAGTGATGTTGGTTCGATGTGCGACCTTAGCTAGACAGCCCTAAACCAGGACGGTTCTCGGGCCGCTCGGCCACCCTTCATAATAGGTCTGGAAGCTATATAACATCATGCAGACTAGTACACTAAGTCGGACAGCAGTACAAGCCCCATCATGACGTCGAATCGTGAGTGTATATCTAAATTTAAATCTACCTGTAGATTTAGTAGATCATATTAATTTGTCCTCATGTGTTCGGCATAAAAAGTTTCTAGCTTCATTTCATTATCTACCTGTCCGTCTGCCTGCTTATCCAGCAGAAACCGAAAACCACTACCGTTTTGGTCGCGCAGGCAGTGCCACAAGTAGTTCTTCTAGCCTTACAAGAGCTACGCACATGTGCCAGGTGGCTAGCAAATGCTGCCGAGCAGCCTATGCTAGCCTCCCGACGAAACATCTTCAACCCACCTAGCCGCAATATGTTGACCAAGGACAACAAGGCCGCTTGGCTAAAGCAAACTATCCAGGAAGAGAGAAGCCTGCAGCTCTCACATCCTGACCAGTACGAGTGGCTCATTGGACAGCAGAGAAGCAATGTGGTGGCTTTGACAATTCTGGAGTTGCAGGCTTACGATCCTACAGCATCCCGGACCTGCCACGTAGGACAAATCGCACTAAAGCATTCTTGGCCAAGTTGGGCTTCAAGGAGCGCGAGGACTCAACGAGCGGATATGACAGGCGCCACTATGTCGCTCTCGCTATGGAAGTGCCTGCACAACGTTTTCCTGCAGCCGGATCCCATAGATCCCCGTCTCGAAAACCTAGTTTCAAGTCCGAAGCTGAGTTGATGTCTTACACCACAACATACCGTGAATAGGTCAGATTAACTCCATGTCTGCAGCCAAAGTTTCAACTAGGTGTAGCATCACACTTGTGCTTTGTGCGATCCCGCTATTGCTGACCTCTTCGTCAACTCAGGCCGCGAACAAATGCAGAGTTTTCAAGTTTTATTGACAGCGTCTCCTGTGTCCTGCACCTTGATGACTATGAATTCTGCGTGGACGATGAGCTTCTGCGACATGATGCTATACGTTTGTTGCAAAGGTGGTGCCTGGATCACTACGTATCGTTTTCAGAGGAAGATCTTGGAACATCGAAGCCAAAGGATGTGTGGCTGTCAGAAGTTGCAGAGAAAGAGCTGCACTTGCAGCAAGAATCCCCTGGCAGGTACCGATGGCTCACTGCTTGTAAAGCTGGGTCCGTTCTTGGTCTCTTGATCCTCGATATTGGCGTAGAGCCGCACGTCTTCGTCACGGATGTGGTGGCCAGGCAATTTGTCGTCTCGCAGGAGTACCAGCGGCAAGGATTGGGTTTGGAAATGTGCATACGCGTGCTGGAGTTATTCCGAGACATTCGCCGCATCAAGGCCTGCACCCGAAGCAAGAACTTGACATCACAGCGCTTTCTCAAGAAGATTGGATTCCGGGAGATGGCAATGAAAAGCAAGGAGTACGACTCCCCGCATTACATGATGTTCAGCCGGGACCTGACGGCACATTGAGTCCGCGAGGGTCGACAATTGTGAGAGTCGCAAGCGGGTCAGTGAGTTGCCTGCTTGCACGTCTCCCGGCGCTTCTGTGCCGAAGCTGCCGGAGCACCGTGAGCAGAGAATCCAAAGCTGCAAGTCCTTCCGTAAACACCCCTAAACCTCTTTAAACGCTCGCTTGAAATTCGTGAGTTGAAGTTGAAATGCAGGCATAGTCACAGGTGCTCCTGCTGAATTTTGCAAGCCAATATCAGCTCGAGCTTAGGGTAGGGGCGTGGTACTCACAAGACTTGGACCGTACTCTTGCAAGCATCCTATCTAACAAAGCTTCATCTCTACAGTACGAACGCTCCCTCCCTTCTCAAAGCTTCTCCCTTGACCCGAAGCTACTATGCCTTAACCGACAAAACGAGAAGTGCCCCAATATCCACCCTGAAGCCTGAAGCCCCGACCCTCCCCAACGACGCATCTTAACGCCAAAAGTAGAGCACAACACTAAGCCCTTGACCCTGGAACACTCAGCCACCAAGCCCTGTAAACCCAAGACCCTGCACATTTCAAAGGACTCACTCTAACCGACTCTCACCACTACAAAATCCTGAAGCCCCAATCCCCTAAGCCCCCCAAAATTCCACCCTCCTATTTGGGAACCCGCCTACTCCGGCCTTGATCCGACGTTTTGAGAAAGAACCCAAACCTAGGATCTAACCCCTAGACCCTAAACCCTAAACCCTAAACCCCCAAAACCGAAATCCCAACCCAAAACAGGCAGGAGAAGGCACGACGCCAGCGCCAGACCCTGGCCGCCCTCCTTCGCCGAAGCCCAAGATCTGGGAACTCTACGTTTTTTTAGGGTTTCAGGGTTTACAGGGCTGCGGGTTTAGGGTTCAGGATTTAGGGCTTAGAAGTTTGGGACTGTTGGGGCTAGGATTTCGGGATTAGCGGAAGTGTTATATATTATATGTTGTACAGGAACCACCATTAACAGACTGTAGTAGAATCGTATAGTGTGTAGTATCTCAGAGTACTAGTTATGTAGTACTTCCAGTATCATAAGATATTCAGTATGTGTATGCTAAAGTATTTTGCTGCATTGCATAGTAGATCATAGTAGCACACAGTAGTATTTAGTATTGCGCAGTATGATATGGTATTCTGTAAGATCATACCGTGCTACGTAGTACCATAGGGCATGATGAAGTTTTGAAAGGTGCGCCGTCCACGGATGCTGCACCTTCGCCCGGCGAGGAGTTTCTCGGCTTTTCTTTCTTGCAAGAACTCCAACCCCCACACGCTGTATGTAGAGCCTCTGACTAAATTGATAAGTCCTATAAGCCCCATAACCTGAAACCCGGAAATCCAGAATGCTCGACCATGCAGGGCTTGTGAGGTCTCGGGGCAAGGCTGTGAGCTTCTGGAGAAGGAGAGACTTTCGGGTGGAAGCCTAGGGCTTAGGGTGTGGTGAAGGGGATTCTAGGGTTCAGGTTTCAGGCTTTTCATAGGATTTCCCAAACTCTACCTGTCGCTCTACCTGTCGAACCGTAACACCTAAAAGAGCAGGCTCAGACTCCCCTACATCTGGGTTAGTTCTAAACAGCCTGGAACTCTCGTACATTTACGTAGCTCTCCAGATTAGGGGGCGACCCTTCGGAGTATTGCGCGATTATGGACATTACAGCACGAGCCAACACCGTCTTGTAAGTACCAATTACGTAGTTCAGGCACCTACATTACCCTAAACCCTAAACCCCAAACCCTACCAATCAGAAAAAGCTTTGTCAAAGCGTCCCCCGAGCCAAGGCCAAAGCGCATCGCTCGAGCAGTTGCGGTGGAGGTTGGCCCAAGAAACGTGAGTTCTGCAAGAGGAGGTTTATTACGTCTCCTTATTTTCCTGAGTAACGAGTTTGAATTTGATCCTTCTGTGCTTTTTCCTGTTTTCTGGAGAAATAGCTGGGAAGTAGATGGCCACACCATAAGACAAAGAGCACTCAGATGGGCTGTGCTGATTGGTGTTAGCCTCCGAGTTTGGCGTTTGACTCAACCGTTAACCTTTGCACCTCTACACACCTAAACCCCGGAGCATCAAGCCCGTGCCTATCTCTACAAGCCGCCGTCGAGTTTACGGTGTTCTGGTCCTCGAGCCTCCAACGCCCGACGACCTTCCAAGCAAGCTCTTTACCTAAACCCTAAACCCTAAACCCCAAACCTTAAGCCCTAAACCCTAAAACCCTAACCCTAAAGCCCATCCTAAGAACCTGAATGGACGGGATCCAGCACTGCTCCTCATTTGGGGAATATTTCTATACATGCATAGACCGTGAACTCTATCTGTCTTACGTGGGCCACACGCGGTTTGAGTTTTAGGCTCGTTGCGTTTCACGTTTGATAGGGCATGGGGCAGGGAGGTTAGGGTGATATCACCCCACCAATCTTAGCACCGAGCAAACACCAGCAGTCTTGGAACCGAAAGAACCGCGAGCTCCGAGCCTTCAAAGGAGCCACAGCCTGCAATCGCAATCGGAAGCAAACCGTTGACCTCAAAACCGCGGGGCTCGAATACAAGGTAGTAATAATTGGGACAGGGTTTTGGGGTATATTCTGCAAACTGCAACAATTAAACAGGAACCCAAGGAGTAGTGTAACCAATGCATGTGATGGAATTATACCCTGGACCACCCTTTAAAATTCCACGCGTAAGCCGAAGCCCGAAACCTTAAAAAGCAAGACCCAAAACCTTTCGCGAGGCTAAAGCGCTCTTCCAGTTCATCGCCTCCCATGGCGCCGACCCAGCACGCAAGCGGCTGTTTGCAGGCTTTTGGCTCAGGGGGTTTAGGAGTTAGGGCTGCAGCATGTTGTAAGGGCTAGCAGCTTAAGAGCTTAAGGGTTTGAGTTTAGGCTTAGGACCGATCTCTTTCGTGAAGGGATAATTAGCATGTAGGGTGAGCCTTTGGAGATGCTTGGCCTAGAAGCTCTTATCCCGAAAGCTGCGGGCCGATCGCGAGGCTTGCGTGCCCGGGCTGCGCAGAAGCGGCAGCACCCTTCCTTCCAGGAGGCGAGCATGAGGAGGGACTTTGTTTGCTCTTCCTTTGCTTGCAGATTTTAGATGAGGTGGTAAGGCCACCCATCCACTAACGGCGACCCGAAGGGAATTTGGCGATTATAGAGAAGTCCTTCCATCGTCCTATGGTGCCACTATTACTGTTTGGGGCCAACCTAAACATTAAACCCTCAACCCTAAACCCTAAACCCTAAACTGAGCCGAAGCTTCAGGGTCGAGTTCGGTTTGTTGGGTTTCGACTCGTTCGGGCGAGGCAACGCTGAGCCTATCTCCTCGCGCAGCGGAGGAGGAGTTGATCTGGCTTGGTTGTTATTACTTTCTTTTTCCGTTCGATGGCGGAGGTTTAGAAGTTCCCCAATGCCCTAAACCATAAACTGCCACAAACCCTAAACTCTAAACCCTAGGAAGTTTGAATCAGGATTTGATGATTTGAGGTGACGTTGTGGGGTTTAGCGGGGTAGGGTTTGAGGGTGTAGAGTTCAGGATTTCGGGGCATGAGGTCGAGGGCCGAGTTTGGGGGCTTGATATAGAAGAAACTGTCGATGATATAAATCCTGCATTACCTTAAGGACCCTAAACTATGGGAATTATGGTATATTCCTTATTATGGGTAATGCAGGATTTGTATCATCAACCGGAGTTACCAATATTATTCTTTACGGTTCCGGTTTCGGGTCTGGGGTGTAGGGTCCTTTTTGAGAACTACTACGACATACAACAAAGCCCTATTCGTAAGTGTCAGGGTTTGCACGAGCGGCGCAGAATGCTGCCCCCTTGAACCCGTGTTGACGAGGCCGATTTGCAGGGTTGGGGATCTAGGCATAGGAGCGGCAAGTGCCTAATGTAGGGACCGTAACTAACGGTAACTAGCAGTAGTAGCCGGTTTCTTAAATAGTCCAACAGATGTGTGTCTATATATATTTATATATAGACACGCATATACACACACATACATACATACATACATACATACATAAATACATACGTACGTACGTACGTACGTACATACATACATACATACATACATAGGGACATACATACATACATACCTATGTACATACATACGTACATACATACATACATACATACATACATACATACATACATACATACATACATACACACACACACACATACATACATGCACAACCCTGTTCTCATTATTGAGGCGGCATACTAAACCCGGAAGAAGGGCCTGAACCCTTGAAGCATCAACCTGCAACCTTCATCCCTCAACCCTGAAACGTAAGCCTCAGACCCTAAACCCTACATCCCCAATCCCTACACCCCTAGTCCCTAAAAGCACGCCAAGCCGCTACGCTCTAAGCATCTCTAGTGTAGATAATTACCTATTCTGTTTTGGGGGCTCCTTATCATAATTATAGTATAATATACCCCCCAAACCCTATTCCAATTATGAAGGCCCCTACATTAGACTTTAAGTCAGATGCACATTTCGCTTTCAAGGAGGACAGCGCCGGTTCGGCGGACAACGATGGCGAGGCGGGAGCCAATGCGGTTCGGTTCTTTTGAGGAACAGCAAGGGTCCTACGGGGGTTCTGCATGTTTAGGGGGCTCTACTAGGGTCTGTTTAGGGTTTAGTTAGGGTTTAGGGTTTAGGGTAATCTAGCGATCGGAAAGTTTACCTACACTCTACAGTAAGCCGGGTAGTGGGGGGGCGAACCACAGGGCTGAAGTCGGCGCAGGACGATGCCTCCTCGCAGACAGATCTCGGCGAGACCAGCGATGAGGAGGCCAGTATAATAACAAAATGTTTGACAAGCTTGCAAAAGACCTTAGTGCTATATCTTGGGTTCCGCTATGATGCCGTTGCTTTTAAATACCCCAAGACCCTGTGGATTAAGGGCTCTATATTGCCCAGTGGCGCCTGATCTCCGCGAGTGAGTCGCCGAAGCCAACCCCCAAACCTGTAGTGACAGCTGACTTAGCCCTTAGCCCTAACCCACTGAACCCAGGACCCCTATGTAGACCCAACCCTTACATAGAACAGGGATACAGGGATGCAAAGCGGGATGAGGCTTCCTTGAACAGATCAGGGTTTAGACTTTAGGGTTCAGGGCCTGGGGTTGGGGTTTAGGGTTTAGGGTTTAGGGTTTAGGGTTTAGGGGGGTTCAGGGCCTGGGGTCGGGGTTTAGGGTTTGGTTCTACAGGGTTTCGCTGTCCCGGCAGCAGGATCTGCCACACGGAGGCGCTGAGCAGCGAGGAGCGGTTGCAGGTGCCACTGCGGGTCAGAAGAAACCCTAAGCCCTAGACCCTAGACCCTAAGCCCTAAACCCTGACCCCTAAACCCTAAACCCTGAACCCCTAGAGCCTAAACCCTAAACCCGAGCCGCTAAACCCTAAACCCCTTAGCCCTAAGCCCTGAACCCCTAAA
>CAJNJA010012498.1:27670-38461 GCA_905231915.1 Symbiodinium necroappetens | reverse complement strand
GGTGGCGGCGGCGGCAGTGGTGGTGGCGGCGGCGGTGGTGGTGGTTTTTGTCTCGTCGTAGTAAACTTGCCTGACTGACCGTCTTTGTCGTTGCCGTGGGAGTAGTTAACAACAGCACCGAATGTCTGAATGCTGATTTTTTGTACAGAAAGTACGCCGATGCGCAGTGGCACTGCAGGATGCTGTACTGATTTGTATGTTGCTAGCCGTAGCAGGCCCTAGCACCAGTTGCCGGTGCAACTCACGCTGCACTTTGTGGGTGTTTAAGAGTCATGCGAAATCTTTTCAAGGAAACCTTTACGCTTTCCAGACCTGCATACCCCTGCAACTCCTACCCCGTGTCCTTTCGGAGCTTCTGCCTGTGCAGATGTCCTTCGCAATCGGGTCTGTGCGGCTGGACAGTGATGATAGCCACCAGTCAGTAGTAGCAGCAAGTAGCAGTGATCAAATTAATCAGAGAACATGACCACGCTCTGAAGGCCGAAACGCTCCAGATCTGGATGGAAACCCTGAGAATCCCAGCCCGTGGGCCCAAACCCGAAAGGCTGGGAATGGCTCGAGACGTCACCAGCTGGCCTCGGTACCATCCCGCCGCAGCGGATGCCTCCTCCTGCTGCTGCAAGGCTTCTTGCTGCTTCTTGAGAGTAGGCACCACTGAAGCTGGATGAAGGAGCCCCGTGAAAAGGCGACGAGGCTGGAGGCGACACGTCTAAGCCATCGAACATCGGCTTTCCAGCCATCCCGGTGTGTGGTGTCGGGCTTCATGCGTTCAACTAGTCATGTTGCCATAGCAAACATGACAGGAAAGGCCACATTGGTAAAAATACATCAAAATAGAGCAAGAAAATGACCAGAATCATGGTGACAGTCTTCGATGTTACACAAAAAAGGAACGCATAGTGGCAACAATAAGGAGACAAAGAAGAATGCCACCAATAGGTATGACAACGGCATCCTTGACAAGTTTTCAAGACGAGTACTCCGCTAGTATATTCATAGTAAGAACAATAGACACAACCGTGGCAGGAAGGAACACAAGATTCAGAACACATGGATTCTGATGGCAATAACCACGATACTGATGGCAATCCAATTGTACACAGTGTTCGATAGACTCACGGTTAGGCCACCTCGGTGATGGAGGTGTGGTCCAAGGACTTCAGCTGCGGCAGACAGCCAAGAATGAAGCACCCTCGGTGGGTAGAGCGAGTTGCAAGCGTGGTGATCCATGGGAATGCAAGACCAATGGCAGTCTACGTTAGGCTTGTAGGCTATGACTCAAAGGGCGATAAAGTCACATAAATACTGTTCTGTGCCCAATGCTTAGGGTTTTTTTCGGGCTTAAGGGGTTTAGGGTGTGGCGTTTTTTCACCCCCGATAACGCTTTTTTGACCCAGGGCAGTTGTCGGCGGTGCGCAACAATGGACCAGGGGACCAGGGGATCAAGGGCCCGGGCCATGATTTAAGGGAGGACCAGAAGGGGAGGCGTGGGCCAACCTGACCAAGGACCCTAGACCCGAGCCAACCTTAGCAACAACAATTTGGGACCCGTTTGCATGAACTCGGCACACATGCAGACAGTGCTGGGCATGGGAGTTTGCACACACACACACACAAGATCCAACAGTATACAGCATAACCATGCTCCTTCGCCAGGAGAGGCGGCCTCTCCCTTTTGTGCCGCAGCGTGTGCTGGGTTCCTCCGGGGCTTCGGCACTATGATTGTGATGCCTTCGTTCTCTTGGGCGCGCGATCTGGCCCGGACTCGCTTGCTGATCACCCCAGGAAGAAGGGCAAGGAAGGAGTGTGGCGCGGGAAAGAGGCAGGCACGCAACCTGGCAGGAGCAGGAGGGTGGGTGGGGAGGTGGGGAGGGAGCAGGGTTGAAAAAGTGTGCTGGGGGGTCGAAAGAACGGGTCGGGGGAGTGGAACGGACGAGGTCGGGTGTTGGAAAAACGGGTTGACGAGGAGGGTGGGAAAAATGTGGTCAACGCAAGGGCCCTCGTGGACGAGTTCAGGGGACAAAAACCACGGAGGGATTTAAAAGGAAAAGAACCCGGGAGTTTAGGGTGTAGCAGAGTGCAGCTCGAAACCGCTGTTGTTCGGCTGGGGCCGGCGACTGTAGATCTTTGCCGACTGGATCGGGTTGCCATTCCTTGGCTGGGAAGACCCTTGCAGAGAGTTAAGACTCATCAACTGTAAGCCCGAAACCCTAGCCCTAAACCCTCGGAAACCCGAAACCCTAAACCCTAAACCCAGGTCCAGCTTCATAGTCAGCGAGATGAGCTTTGGCAGCTTTTTCAAGCGCTCGACCTAGGCTTCAGCGAGACTCCCTACATTTTCTGATGGTGCTTCTGAAGCCCAGATCTTCGGGAATGGCTTAGGGCTTAGGGTTTCGGGGGCTTTGCTGAAAGGCTCCTCCTGGGCTCAGTGAAGGCTGGTGCAGAAAGCGCGACTGCCGCAATTGCTCATTAGGCCCTGGCGACAACCTGAGCTTTTCCTAAGTACCGTCCCCGAAGCCTATTGCCAACACATCAGCTTGCAAGCGAAGCACGTCTCCCAGCTTCGAAAGGTTATTCCCGTGAAGGTAGAGAGCCTGCTTGCGGCAAGCTTCGGAGCAATTTTCTCAGACAGGAAAAACAACAAAAGGTGCCACAAGGTTATAAGGGTACTATAAGGGTTCCTGAAGGAACGAGTCGTGTGCAACAAAATCTGTTGATGCTGGCCGGAGCAGATTTTTTGTCCGGACTCACACAGTACTTTAAGTCCAGGATGCTCTTCTGACGGCCTCGCACATCCATCCTCGCCAAGCCCTACTCCAATACCAATAGATTCTCCACAAAAATGCGCACTAACGCGGCTGAATTTCTTCCCAAAACAAACTGAATCCAACACTGCAGTCCCCAAGTCCTGTTCCGAACATCAGACTTCTGAACCGAGGACTTTGACACACCGCCGGCAGACCGAATCCCAAAAGGACACAAATAAACCTGGCCCATAACTTCAGAAATCTTAACGTCAGTAGCCATATTATGACCAGATGCAACTAGGTGCCCAGCATGACTCTGAAAACCCCGAAAGACAGCTAAACTACTGATACAGCCTAACGGACAGATGCGCCAGCAGGGAACTGGGCAGGTGTTCAGAATATCTAGGGGCATTGACAGGTAATTCAATTCTAACAGCGACCCCAAAGGTGAAGGTTCCCGTTATCAGACCTTCACAGGAACCCCAGCAGCCCTTGGACACCACGAGTTCAGGCCTTCATGTTCGGGAACTGTAGAATCTCCGGGTCCACTGTGGTGAGATGGTTGAAGGAAACCTGGCTTAGGAGTTTAGGGCTTCCTTTGTTTAGGCTTCAGGGTTAAGAGTTTAAGGCTTTGGGCTTTTTGTTCCATCACCTCTTTTCCATCTGCCCAGAGGTGTCCGGAATACCATGCTGGGCTTCGGGGGTTTTGGGTTTAGGGCTTCGGACTCAGAGAGCTTCCCGGACGAAAGGTCTTTAGAGTTCAGGACTCACACCGCCAACTTCTTGGTTTGGGGCTCTGGGCTTGCTGCTGTACATGCACTGCACGTTGGAGCTGGGATTTTCGAAGGGATGAGAATGCATAATAGTCGATTGTGCGGTATAGTCTACAGCATTTACAGGATTACACTGCTAAATGTGCATGGGCTCGTTTCCTGGATTCTCCTTGCAATATGATTCCAGTCTGCTTTGTGGAGGGACCCGACCACTCGAGGAGCCGCCTCTTGGCGGCCTGCCTTGTGTTGACCTATACTCACCTCCTTTAGGGATCGTATCTGCAGTTGGGCTCTACTGAGCCGTTGTGCTGGCATATGGGGTCTCCTCTGTTGCTGTGACAGATGTGTGACAGATGCTTCCGGGCCAAGTAGCATCCAGCCACTGCAGATTCTGCAGCGGAGATGGCATCGCGGTCTCAAGTGCCGGCGCAAGCCCACTCCTACGAAGCTCGATTTGGACATCTTTCGCGGCAGGGACTGAAGCACAAGGGATAGGATTATTTTCTCACACCCCTGCAGTCCGCACAGCTAGACGTTTATGTACCTCCAAACCCATACTGTTCTAATGATTCAAGCCCCTGAATCAAACCCTGTATTAGATGACATGAGCTGTAGCTGGCACAGAAGCCCCAAACCGAACTTCTCGCATTGCAGTAGCCGGTGCTGTGCACATGTAGGAAAACCGCAAAGCAAGCACGTCGAACCTGAAACTCTGGTAGTCGCCAGTGCTTGGATGCAAGCCAGATGGGAAGACGATCGATGCATTCTCAGAAATATAGGTGCTAAGACTGCTGATTTGTAGCCATTGACAATTCTTGGAGCTACTGTTTTGTAGTGTTACTCGAGTCACGCCCTGTTGCTCTTGCGACTGATAGCTACAACACTTGCTATCTGTGCTCTTTGACTGTGGATATGATTCCTCAAAATCAAACTAATCTTCGATACAGTTGTGAACTTGTTGCGACTTCTCTTGACTGCCATCTGGCCTTGATGTTTGCTCATCCATACGGCAGTTGTCGCCCAGTTTTTCAAGATTGTTTCGTCACCACTGTATTGTGGCTGCATGTTTCCTCGACTACAGCTTGTGTACTAATCTCCGCTTGCAGTCCCATACTACTAGTCTGCACTACTCCAGTGTCAGTATTTCTGCAGGCATCTTGGTTGAGAAATCCAGAACTGCTCCATTCCCACACTACTGTTGACACTGCTGCCCCAAGAAACTCTAATTCTCCACTACAAATCTGTGCTCTTGTTACAAGCACTCCATGAGAAAACGAAAACCCTGAAACCCAGTAAAGCCTGACACCCTAGAAACCTGAACCCCAAAACAAAACCCAGAGCCCTCAAAATCCGGAAGCCCTTTTTTAGCCCTAGAACCCTTAACTTCGCCCCGAAGACCCAGAACCCACAAAATCCTGAAGACCTTTTTTAGCCCTAAACCCTAAACCCCTAAGCCCTAAACCCTAAGCCCGAAACCCATGACTTGCAGCCGAGGGTCAGGGTTTCCAGCATGTTGTTATTCAACTTCACACTCGTCGTGATCTTTCGGATGATCAGCTTCTTGGCCCTGCTGAGACCGGCTTCAGGGTTAGGATTTTGAGGTTTAGGGTTTAGGAGCCTGGGCTTTGGGGCTTAGGGTTTAGGGGTTGGGGCTTTTCGGGTTTAGGGTTTGGGGTTTGGGCTTTT
Source organism: Symbiodinium necroappetens (assembly GCA_905231915.1). Classification (NCBI taxonomy): domain Eukaryota; class Dinophyceae; order Suessiales; family Symbiodiniaceae; genus Symbiodinium; species Symbiodinium necroappetens. Next base: position 33,255 of record CAJNJA010012498.1, on the reverse strand, counting down.
GGGGTTTACGGTTTAGGGTTTAGGACTTAGGGTTTGCTTTTGGGGTGTAGGGTTTAGGCTTTTGAGGTTGAGGGCCTCAGGGTCCGGGGTTTGCGCGGTGCTGGAATGGCAATGAGTGAGACTAAAGCTGGTCGTGTAGGGCTTCGAGTGTAGGGCAAGATCGCATTCTCACACAGTGCCAACTGAAAAGTCCGCGACAGACCCCCCACGTGATCAGCGAGGCACACATTCTTACTCTTGTTGCTACGATTGCCGTTGTTGCTCTTAGTCTTCTTCTCCTATTGTTGTCACTTATCATCGCCATGATCATTGCCATGGTCATCGCCACGATCATTGTCATGATCATTGTCATGGTCACGTTCATCAGACTATGGCTATGACTGTAGCCATGGCTATGGCTGTGGCCATGGCTGCGGCTACAGCTACGGCTATGGCTATGACTGTATGACTACGACTACGACTATGATTACGATTATGAATGGGATGGTGATGGGGTGATGATTGTTTCTATGCTCCTACAACTGGAACTACTGCTGCTGCTGCTGCTGCTGCTACTGCTACTGCTGCTACTACTACTACTACTACTACTAGTACGATTTACTGCTACTGATATCAATGAGAACAATACGACAACGACGACGACGTCGGTTTACAAAAAATGATAACAATGGAATCGCAAAGATAGAATCATCACAACACTAATAATAGCAAGACTAAAACCAACAATAATAGCATTCATGATTGCAGTCTTGTCAGTTTGGTTGGGATCTTGGCTCCCCTAAGGTCGAGTTGCATCTGCTGAGAGGTCCCTGCCGCCGGCTGGGTTGTCTCCTGGACTAGGCTTTGGGGTTTAGGTTTTCAGAAGCTTCTGCAAAGTTTGTGATTGTGAATTGGGGCTTTGGGGTCTCTCCGTGGGTTTTTCACGCCTTTAAAGTGCTTCAGAAGGCTCAAGGACTTTAGGGTGTTAAGGGACTGCACAGGGCTTTGGGGCTTTTGGGTTGACAGCTTACGGACTTCGGGGCTTAAACTAGGCTTGAGGGTCTGGCTTCCACAGCGCAGACGTGCAAAACATGAGATGCTTTCTCAAACCTTGTCGCGCTCTAGGCGATTTGGATTTGTAGCGTTTTTGCAACCACGGGTGCATGTCACGGAACTGCCTGCTTTGCTGGGCATGCTGTATGCCGTGGAGAGGAACAGGAACGAATAGCCTGCGACGCCTCAAACTCTAATCAAACAGGTTCAAGGTTTTCCGCCTTTTGGCAGGTCAGAAGCTTGTTTGCTTCTCCCTGTTCGCCTGATGTCCCAGAATCGTCTCTATCAGAATGACAGCCAGAACCACCAACCCGAAGCTAGGACTTTGCGGGGCTGCGGGCACGTCCCGTCCTTGACGGTGGCAGCGAGCTTTGGCGAATCACCTGGGGCTGTAGGAGTCAGAGAGGGGGGCGGTGCCCCTCGAACTTTGGGGCCTTGGGACCGGCAGCAGATGCACTTTAGCATGCTGCAAGCCCAAAGATCACTCCCAAACTCCCTATTCCTAAAATCCCTAAAGCCCTGAACCCGCAAGGTTCCCGACCTGAAAAACGAAGCCCCTTCTGAGACGCATGCCGGGTTCTGTGGCCTGATCGAGAGCTGAAGCGCATCAAGAGATGTCGGTGCTGTTGCTTCGGGTTTTGGGGACCTGCTTTGCCAGTGCGACAGCTGTCCGGGGTTTAGAGTGGGCTCTGTGTCAGGGTTCCCTTCAGGGAGGCATTTGGCAGGGAAGCTTATCACATTCCAATCGAGCTACCAGTACAATCAGTACAAGGTGCCCTGTTTTCGAACGAACCTATTTGTCTCAGCTTCGCAAGAACCACTCTAGAGAATACCATCGTATCTCTGTCGCTCTGCACCCTCAAAACCGCCAAAATCCCTTAAACTCCTGAACTTCACTACGATCCTAGAGGTCCAAGCTACAACACTGCCCCTGGCTCCGTCCTCCGGATCTCGTGGCTCTGGCCGTTTAAGGCCGCTTCCTTGTGATTGGCCACAACTTCGGTTTCAGGGTGGAGAAAATAGACGATATTACAATATTATAGGACAACATACTGTTATATTCTGTAGTGTAACACAATACAATGTAATACAACTCCATCAAAGTACACTACAGCAACGTGCAGTTTCGCACAGTACGGTATAACGAGTGTTAGCTCTTGTTAACTTGCCTTTTATATCTTATATACTGTATTAACTAAGGCTTGCGGGTTAAAGGCTTCTGAAGCAAGTCAAACCCGACTCCTCCTGGCATCTTCCTGAGATAGCTGTGACGAAGGCTTCTGAACCATGCGGAGCTTTTGCACGCTTCACCGTCGAAGCCGACGACGCAAGAAGGCTGGCAGTATGGAAGCCCGAAGAACTACCAATGCTATTCCGACCATTCCTTAGGGTTCCTGTCGTCATGATAGTGTAAGATACCCGCAACTAATGATTAGGTCAATTAGGGCCTGATTAGGGCCCCTTCCTTATGACGAAGAGCTTCCGGCCGCCGCAGGTGGTGATCCACGACCTTCTAGAGGCCTTATCCTCCCTGTATTTGGGGTACCGAGATCCTGGCACCCCAGCCCAATACTACTCTTCACTCCTCCAAGCCGCTCCTTAAAGAAGCCCCTTCTCCCCCTGTAGTCCCTATCTGACTATAGCGTACTACACCCCAAAACCCCATGCAGTCCGTATATAATTGACATATGTACATAACTACATACATACCTACCTACCTACCTACCTACCTACCTACATACATACATACATACATCACGTCTTTCACGTTTTCCGGCCATAGACTCCATGAGGTCGCAGCCCATTGGCAGCAGTGGCATGCACCTACTTATACAATCCTTGCGACATATATACATACATACATACATACTTACATACATACATGCATACATACATACATACATACATATATATATATACACACACATACATACATGTATGTATACATCGATAGATAGATGGGTAGGTAATTAATTTTATAGGTGGATTGATAGATAGGTAGGTAGATTAGATAGATAGCTGCCTAGATAGATAGATAGATAGATAGATAGGTGGATAGATAGATAGGTAGATAGATAGGTAGACAGATAGATAGATTGATTGATTGATTACTCCAAACCTAAGTTCATCCCACGCTTGGATCTCCGATATTATCCAAATTCCTGAGGCCCCGCACGCGGCTCCTCGGTCTCAATCTCCCCACATGTCCGGAGCTCCTACCAGGTCATCAGCAACCGGACTGAGCACATGTGCTCAACTGAATCAGGCAGCTTATGGGCAGACTCAAAAATATCCCCAACAGGCACTTGACATTAAGCAAGTAATCCATGTTCGTCGGGAAATTCCCACGAGCCAATCAACTTTTGCCCGCTGCCAGGAGAGGAGTTACTGCGCAGAAGGTGTGCTGAGCAGCCACCGCAACAGCAGCTACAGTTTGTCCTAAACACAGACTGCCTGCAGAAAACCTCCTGTCGCACGCACAGGCGTGTACCCGTACAACACTTAGGCGTAGCGCAAAAGACGGCTCCTACTCCTGCATCATATACATGCTTCTAGTATGTTTCAGGTCTTCTGCTGCAGGAGAATAGGATTGCCTGGCAGCACCGCGCATTCCCGCGGCCATCGGAACGCAAGAAACTGAACTCTGAGAACAGTGGGCTGGAAGCTGCCCCAGGGCCCAGCACGTACGCTTCGGGTATTTCTCCGACGTGCAGGTGACCCAATTCTTTACATGGAATGTATATTTATTTGCTTCATCGCACTGGCCTGGTCTGTTGGCCACATGACCTTCTGTACAAAACAGCCAGGGACGAAACAGGGTCTGGAGGGTTAGATGCCAAGCTGTACAAGTGACCTTGCCTTGCTGGGATTAGGCGCACTGCCCGTGTGCACACGAAATAAATTGGGATTGTGCTGCAAGGTTGGGGCAAATGATTCATCTCCAGATTCTGCCGACAACTCCGGATAGCAAGGAACTTCTTCACTTCAGCAGAGGGCGTCTGCTGCAGGTGTGAGCACGATGCTCTGCTCCGGTTCCGGGTCTGGGATGCAGGCTCCCTCCTCGTCCAGGCTGACCCGCATCCGTGCCACTTCGGAGTTCTGGTGGAAAATCCTGATGCCTCCATCGTGGGCGATGCTAGAGAGGCTCTGAAGACCATCCAAGCTGTCGGCAGCAGCCGCCAGCAGCGTTGTCCGAAGATCGGCAGAGCCCAGGTCCTCGAATCCCTCGGGATTCTTCACATCCACGTCCCCGACGACGGGCAGGCTGAGAATCCAGCGTTCGGCTTCCGTTCTCTGCTCGCCTTCCCGGGCTGCGAAGAGCGTGCCTTCCGGCTCGGGCTCGCCGCCGTCCTCGCTGTCAGTAGCACTCACTGTCTGAGTCTGAGTCTTCGGAGAGGTCCGCGTGGAGTCGCCCTCCTCTTCCTTCAAGAAACTGAAGATTCGCTCCGGGAATCTCCCGTGCAAGATGCCACAGGGGATACCGGCACAATGAGCCGTCCGGGCTGCAGACACCTTGCTTGCCATGCCGCCAGTGCCCAAAGAAGACCCCGGCTCGCGGGTGTCGACGTCCAGCTCGAATGCCTCGTTGACCACCCTCATGGGCTCAGCAGAGGGATCCACGTTGGGGTTCGCTGTGTAGAGGTAGTCCACATCGGTGAATAGGAATACACCGGCAGCTCCAAGCTGGACCGCAGTGAGGGATGCGCGGTTGTCGTTGTCGCCGAAGCGCATGCCATCTGTGTTCGTGGTGTCGTTCTCATTGATGATTGGCACCACGTTGGCTTCGAGACATGCTGCAATCGTGTCACGGATTTCGGCCCAGCGTTGCTGCTCCAAGAAGTCGCGCTGACTCACCAACAGCTGCGCAATCTTCAGCCCCACAGTCTCGAAGAGCTCAGAGTACACGCGCATGATGCGGCTTTGGCCGACCCCAGCGACAGCGCGCTTCAACGCAGGAGTGGTGGGCTTCTGCTTCAATCCCAGCTCGCGGCAACCCATGCCAACGGCTCCAGAAGAGACAAGGACGACCTTGAACCCTTTGTAGGAGAGATCGGCGATGACTTCCACCAACCTCGAAATGTTCGCGACATTCACCCGCTGCCCTCGCTCGTCGGAGGTCATGATCGTCGAAGTTCCGACCTTCAACACCAGAGTTTGAGCTTCCGCTGGCATCTTGTCAAGAGTCATGGCTGGAGGAGTTGAAAGTTGCTCGAACAAGCTGTTGTTCTTGAGCCGTCGGTGCCGTGTTCGGGTTTAGTAGGGATTGGGGTAGGATTCTACAGACCCGAAAGGGCCAAAGCTTGCCTACTCAGCTACAAAAAAGAAGATGCAGGAAACGATGAAGACCACCACAACGCCTTCGTCCGCAGATGCAGGCAACAAGCAAACTAATACAAATCCCTCCCCATAAGGACGAGGATGCCAACCACAATACAACACTAAACACGAAACTAAAGTCTGCCATACTCAAGCTAGACTAAACCACACCCTACGATACCATACTATACCATACTATACCATACTGTACCATACTGTACCATACTGTACCATAC
>CAJNJA010012498.1:0-27506 GCA_905231915.1 Symbiodinium necroappetens | reverse complement strand
AGGGTTTTAGGGTTTGGGGTTTAGCTTGAAGCCTCCATGCATCTGGGTTTGTTTGGTCTTGTGAGCAAGACTTTGCTGTGACGACAGCGTCAAAAATGGTGTGGCTTCCTTCTACCAGGATTCCACTTCAAGACTTCGGTCGACGGCCTCCTCTTGCGAACTTGCGACATCAGAAACGGGCAGCCACCGCCGTTCTGTATGATGTTGTGAACCCTAGATCGAGATTCTACTGCCAATCTATCCTTTATTCGTCAGCAGGAACCGGGCTGGCAAATAGTGCTAGGCTTGATGCGCCAGCAATCTTCCCAGCTTAGAGCTATTAGCCCGGTTGGTTGCAAGACCTGGGTCGGGAAAGATCTGTGCAAGCACTTCGGGTGAAGCTTCGAAGACTTGGAGCCCGGGGGGGAGGAATGAAGAACTGAACCGAGAACCCCCTGGCCTACTTTTGGCTTCGGCAGTCACCAGTGACTTTTAAGCTGGAGAGAAGGTAACCCGGCGCACCTTGGCCCGACTCCCGGGCATTGGATTCCGTCTGCGCCATGGCGGTGCGTGCACCCCGACGTCCAATCGAAGAATCCGGAATGCCAGCTGGGAGGCTACTTGGAGGTGCATACCCTCATGATTTGTGAAATTGCTGAACCTCTCACCCACCTGCTGTGCCTGGTGAGCCCGCACAATGCTGGGAACATCAGGCGGCCAGATGCTCAGATAGTCAAGTGGCACAGCTTAGGCGATCGAATGCCGTTCGCGTGAACCCGCACCAAGCCTCGACTTGGCCGCAGGGTTCAAGGCGAAGGGGCCCTCTTCACCCTCAACCCCTGCTACACCTCCATCTTCTGAGTATTCAGCTGCATGCATGTGTCATGTAAACATCGTGGCATGATCGAGGGGGCGGAGAGGGCGAGTCCAAAAGCAGATAAGGCTAGATCGCGCAGAGATTCCCTTGAAGTACGATGCACTCCGCTGTGCTTCGTCATTGTACTCCGCTATAGGTCGCCTGATCATATGCTGCACAACATCTTACTCCATGGTGGGTAAAACGTCATAGCCGTCGGTGCGCTTCATGAACGGATCGGTGAGTTGTGCAGGAGTCGGAATCGCATGATCCTCCCGAACCAGTCCCGGAACGAAAGGGACCACCCAGCGTTGACCCTAGGGCCCCCGCCTACCACTGCGTCTCTAAGCCCTAAGCAGTTTAATCTCGAATCACGAAGTAACAGTACTAAGTAACATGAAGAAGCCCCCAAACCTGCACCTGCCCAAAGCCCAAACCCAAAAGAGCTGCAGATCATCCTCCAGCTCGGTGATGGTCTCGATGGCTAACCAGTTCCTACATGGCTTTGGTCTGTTGCTCAGGCCTCCCTGTAGCTTCCCAGCTTCAGGTTAACTGCCAGGTCTATCGCCTCCCTGGCTTGGGTTCAGAGTGTTTCGTAGGGCGTCATTCGGGTACCGGGTTTCGCAGGGTTTTAAGAGGTTTCGGTGGGTTCGGGGTTGCGGGTTGCGCTAGGGCCTGCTACTACTACTACTCCTACTCCTACTCCTGCTACTGCTACTGCTACCGCTACCGCTACCGCTACAGCTACAGCTACTGCTACCGCTACTGCTACTACTCCTACTGCTACTGCTACTGCTACTACTACGACGACGACCACCAGCACCACGCCATGACTAGCATTCTTAGCTAGTAACTCTTGCTTTAATCATCGTCTTGTTTTGGCTGATATGAATCTTAGGTCTTACCCCTAAGCCCGAAACCCCAAAACCCTTAACCCCAAACCCTAAACCCAGTAAAATTTCCAGCCCAGTGCTTCCGAACTGCGATTCGAGATGAGATCTGACTCGGCAGAAGGGCTTTAGGGCCAGAGGGTTTAGAGGGTTTAGAAATTCAGATTGAGGATTTAGGATCCTAGGGCTTGGGGGCTACGGGGATGTTCGAGATTTGGGGGTTTAAGGTTGGGAAGTTCGGGTTTAGAGTCGTCTTAACATTGGCCCAAACTCCGAAAAGCTCGATCCTAAAACCCTATGACTCTGACCCCCAGAACCCTAACTCCCAAACCTAAACCAGGCCAAAAACCCCCGAAAACCCAAAGAGCCCCCAAAGGAGCCGAACCCCAAAACCACCGCTCTAGTGAGACCCTGTTGCCGGGCTTCAGGCCGTCCCCGGGTAGGCAGGCTGGAGACAAGTCCGGCTTTGGCCAACTCCTGGGTTGGCTGTGGCAGTGCTCAAAGGGTTCAGGCATTTCGCAAGGGGTTTTCATGCGTTCAGGGGTTGGGGTTTGGGGATTTGCAGCTGGTGACACTCGGGAAGGAAGTAGCACGAATATGATGAGAAGCACCTTGCTGAACCCCACATGCTTTCAAGCAACTGCTGGGCTCTTTAATTCTAAACCATTTCGATAGCATGAGAATATGACTAGCCAGCGCACGCAGCAGTCAATGTCATCTGAATTTAAGGCTCTGTTGGGGTGTGTGATTTAGGGCTGAGGCTCGGGGCATCGAATCAATGGGGATCGGGGATCCCGAAACAGCTCCTGGATGGCATCCGTGATGGTGAAGTACTCCTTCTCCTTCGCCAACTGCGAGAGCCTCTCGTCTGCGGTTCATGAACTTAGTTAGGCCCTCGGTGCATGTCGCAGCAATACAAAACAGGTGCAGCTGCCCATGGGCAGGAAGGGTGCTTGTAGGCTTCCAACTAGCACCCCGCGACAACTGGCAGCAACACTCTTCCGCCATGCGATGCACTTGTGTTCATGTGGTGACCAACAGATGGAAGTGAACGACAACAGAGGGGGGAGACCAGCTCTCCATGTGCAGCACGATCCCCAGAAGCCGCAAACCCCTACTGCAAAGCCCCTTCTGGGACCCTCTTATTTCCCTCCTGTACAAACCCCTCCTCAACTCTAGGAACCTCAAACCCTAAAAACCCTCACAAGTTCAAATAATAATGATAACAAGAATAATCATGATAATCATGAGGTTTTGCGGTATTCTATGGTACAGTTAACATGAGGAGCCCCAGGGAGTAGTATTGGTAACTATGCAGGACCCTATCTGACACCTTACACCCTGCACCCCAGCATCCTAGAACCCCACACGGAGAACCCCGCTCCGCCTCTCGAAAATGGACCTCGTGCAAGCGAAGAGGCCGGCCTAGCGCAGAAACAAGACCGTCCGCGGCTTTTCTGTTACTGCCTGTGCCGTCTGAGATTGCTATTGGCATCATTATTGTGAGATTGCTATTGGCATCATTATTGTCATTGTTATGAGCATAAGAAAGGCTCTGGGTGTTAGGCTTCAGAGCTTCGAGGTTGTGGGATTTAGGGCTTTAGGGCTTGAAGGACTTTAAAAGCTGTAGGTTTTTTTTTGCGATCCACAAACCCTCAACTCCAGAAACGCTGAACCCCTAAGCCCTTCATCCCAGAACCCTGAAAGCCTCCCTAAATCCCTCAAACCTGAACCGGTGGGTCGGGCAGGTGCTTTTCTCCTTTAAGGACAGTGGAAAGCCCGGTGAAAGAAAAAACCTCACCAAGCTTCCAATCGGTGCTCTGGTTAGAGTTTAGAGGTGTTGCGACACCAAACTGTTATGAATCGTTATGAACCTTATGCCTCATTTTGGAGAAACCCCGAGCGCCAAAGACGAAACCACTGCACCCAATTTGAATAAGCACCTCTCGACACGTGACCTGGCAAAGGTAACAAGGATGCTACTAGTTGACATAAACCCTGTATTGCCCTAGAATCGGGTTTAGGGCTTTAGGGCTTGGGCCTAAAACTCCTATAGCTTGAAAACCTTTGTGCGCATGTAACTGCGCAATATGACAGCCTCAACGCCCACACAGGCACCGCGGGCCTCGCCTGCCATGAGAGACATTTCTGCAGAGTGTACAGCTTAGGGATACCCATAGGCCCCTAAGTAGTTCCTTTTTGGGATTACCTTTTAGGATTCTAGAAAAAAGACCATAAAAAGGAACTACTTGGGGGCCTATGGGTAAGGGTATGCGTTTGGGGCTTAGGGCCTTTGGGCGTCACGGAATGTTTTTGAGCTATAAGAAGAGAGCCTACGCTTGGCGCCTGGAAAGCTTCAATCATCCCGGGCAATAGCTGTTTTTTTGGCGGCGTCCGCCGCGGTTATGGTAGTGATGGCAGTGCCGGTGGTGGCAGATTCGCTGGAGGGGCTGGTGCTTTGGTGCTGATTATTGTGACTCTGTTGATGCACCGGCAGCAACAAGTACCGAAGGCATGACGTAAGCAAACACCATGTAAGCCGTTAGTTCAAGCCGACAGACAAGACGACAACTGGACGGAGTTGGCACTCTCGAAAGCATGGGGCCTTTGACCATAGGCTCACCGAGGGCCCGCGAGAGCTCGCAGACCTCAGCGCAGATCCGCGCGGACTGCGGGTTTAGAGCTCCGGTTCGGTGCAATTCGGGATCCGGTCCAAGCTTTGGCTTTTGATTGGGACTTCGCCTCAGGTTTGAGGCTGAAGGAATCGAACATCTTGAGTTTCGGTCTTTGAGGCCCGGTATTCAGGAAATGGACCCTAACCCAAAACACCCTAAAAACCCTAAACCCCAAACCCTAACACTTTCTGAACCTACCTTCGCTTTGAATTGGACCAGTCAAAGGCGAAGGAAGATGATGGCTTGTCGTAACCTGTTGAATATTGGCATAATATGACAGCAAGCTTGCACCAGTCTTGTCGACTGCACACTGCAAGAATGTCAACAGATGTATGTTGCCAGATGTTTCTGGCATCAAAGCTGCACCTGAAAACGACATGTTGCTTCGCTGCGGAGGGGCATCGCCTTAGCCATGCTGCCAGACCTGACTGAGGAGACGATCTCCCGACTCGCAACTTCGGCCAAACTCCCATTAGCCTTGCCAAAGCTCCTTGAAAGCCTAGGCAGAGATATCTCCAGAAGATGCGCAAGTCGCGAACATGCGCAAGCTAGCTGAGGATATCATTCACGGCATTGAACAGAACTTAGCAAAGCTCTGAAATGATTTACTCCTTGTCACTACAAGTGTGAAGCGAATGTGATGAACGTGCACAATGGTAGGAATCGTCGTAGCAAGAGCCGTCGTCGTATGCAACTAAGGAGCTCGAAGGAGATCGTCAGTGCATCTTACTCCCACAGTCGTGACAGGCAAGCCTGACAACATTGGGTCAAGGGTTCGGGTGAATGTGCATGACCACCCCAACCCTCTGCCAATGAGAGAATGACCTGAGCGCAGCCCCAAAACCTCCTCTCGGAAGTAGGAACTGCCAGCCCAATAGCAACAAACTCGCAAGGATTTAGGGTTTAGGGGTTGGGGTTTAGGGTCACTTTAAAGGTGTGGGGGAATTTAGGGGGCTTAGTTTAGGATAATTCCAGGAACCATGACCGCTCCTCCGCCGCCACTCTGTCCCAACGCTCTTCGAAAAGCTGGTCCGAGTCAGAAAGCTCAGCCAATCCGAAGCGCATCCAAAAGGCAATCCTTCTATACCACCGGTTTAGGGCTGCTAGGGCTTATAGGGCTTCATTATAGGGCTTCGAGGGATTATAGGGCTTATAGGGTCTATCGGGTTTATAGGGCTATAGGGCTCATAGGGTTTATAGGGTGTAGGGCGCGATAACGAACTATTCAAACAGAAAGCCTGGCCTACCCACTTCTGCTGGGAGAAGTCTACCAGCACGCAGACATCCGTCCACCCTGGTCTGAGCCTGGCACGATGTCAGGAAAGGGATGAGGGAAAATTATAACAAGAATAAGAAGAAGAACAGTAATACGAATAACAATAAGAACAATGGTAAAAATAGTAGCAGTAATAAGTCACTATTCATCGTAATCACAAAAGATTTAATACTCAGAAGAAGAATCATGCCAATAATAATAAGAATAATAGGAATAACACTAAAGATAACAGCAAAAAAATAAATAGTACCAATACCATTAACAATGATTCAGTTCAAGCAGGAGCCCACAACGGCGAGACGAGTCGAACGCTAGGGTATGCTAGGGTCCTGCGGTCTTGCAATCCCTTCCCATCTAACCCGCCCGGCGACAAACCCCAAACCCTAAACCCAAGGGTGACACATCAAAAAAAATGATAAGCATAAAAAATTACCACGGTAGCCATCAAAAAGAATTGATATCTAACAAAAATTTGATAAGAGGGATCTCTCTGGGCTGATTCGTTGATTCATTCCTCTTCCAGGTTCAGAACCCATCGGCCTGGTGTCAGCCCGGTAAATTTCTTCTGCATAGGAGGATCGCAGGACATCCTTAAGGTTTAGGGCTTAGGGCTTTTGGGGTTTAGGGCTCTTGGCGCTGTTGTTGCAATGCCTGCGACGTGATTGCCGAGAATGCGAATCCAGCATCCACCCCCGACTCGAAAGAAGACATTTGGTACATATTTTCAATACATTGTATTAAGGAACGCTCTCCATCCAGGCCCGTTTCAGCAATGCCTACGCCCACATCTTGGCCGTTCTGCAACCATCAATATGCTCGTTGCAACTATGGACAAGAACGAGACCGAAAAACCCCTCAACTGTCTTAGGCTACACCCTTAAACGCCAAGCTCTACACCCGAAGCACTGAATCCCTAAACCCCGCAGACCAAATCCTCTGAACCTTATATAACACACCTAAACCTCTACCCTTAAACTTCCCCGACTAAGACCCCTAAATCATCCCTAAAAAACACTTCCTACAACTCGCAGGCTTGGCTCTGCGTTGCACATATCCGCTACCAGGCCCTGGTCGTAGATGTGATCGGCGGTGGCCTGGCAGATTATGGGCCTCGGGTTCAAAATTCAGGGTTTAGGGTTTTGGGGTGTAGGGTTCAGGGCTTCGGGCTTAGGGCTCGGACTCAGGAAACAGGTGCAGATCACAACTGTAACTCAGTCCGGTAAGTCCAGGTTGGGTAGCCCCAACTCTCCGCTACTTAGGTGAAGTCCCCGGAGCCTCGAAGTAGGGCCATGGGACGAAGGGCTCGAAAACGGGGCGTGGGCTCACAAAGCTTGTTGGAGTTAGGGTTTCGGTTTTAGGGGCTGTTTCAGGTGTGGGCTCAGGCGGAGCTCCCGAAGCCTAAGCTGAATACTTCGAACGCCGGTGCCTTCACTGGGACGAAAGCCAATTCGGGGTTTCCGTAAATAGGGAACCCTAATTTTGTACCCCAAATAGTAGGATCCTTATTGTAACGGCCCCAAAATAAGGTACCCTGGTTTTCGGAAACTCCCAATTGGCACTACAAAAACATACGATAGACCAGCGAGCTGAGCTGATGGACACCCCCTGACTCTGTTTTTCCAACATCGAAATGCTTCATGGTTTCCCTTGGTCGCTCGGTGCCCAAAGCCTAGTTTGATGGCCAGGGCTGTAAGCGAAACCCAACATCCACGAGAGATAGATATGTGTATATATATATACATAAAAATAACTATTACATATAACTGTTATATACAGCCATATATAACTTGATATAACTCTATGTAAGAAAATGAAAACTTTATAGCCAAGCTCGGCATCAACTGAAGTCCCGGTCCCCATAGCTTCAATGCGCAGGCGCGGCAATGAGAACTCCGCCAGACTTGTCTTCCTTGCCAGTCGCACTGAGGAGGGATAAAAGCGGGTTCCACGTTTCGGAGCCTTGGATTGGCAGGACAGCGCCTCAACGCAAGTTTCGGCTAGAAACGCTCTCAGATGAAGGCTTCGCACCAACACTCCGAACAATGACATTTGTGTAACACGAGGAGATGTCGAGTCCTGCATATCTTGCACATTCCTGGACCGCTCACCCTCTGCAGATCCACACTGGCCCACGGGTCCCGAGTCCTAATACATTATGTACATGTGCAGCCTGCATATTGGGCTCCCGTCTGGCCGTCTGCACACTGGTTACGGGCCTGCTGCTGCTTCTACAACCACGACTTCGAATTCTGCTACTTCCACTTCTCTGCTGTTTCTGCTACGAAGTTCCTACTATTTTTTACTTGTGCTGTTCTTTCCCTTTGCTACTACTCCCATGTCTGTTGCTTCCATCGAGCTACTTACCACCATTGATGTAACTGCTTGTGACAACCACCGCGACGATTGCAGTAGCAGCCATCATGCACCCCGCAAGCATCCTGGCCGTCATAAGCATTACTGTTGCCGCCCGGCGTCAACCGTCTGCAAACTCCCAAACTCTTGGAAATGACAGCGGCTGTTGTGACCGTGTTGATGAATATTGGCACAGCGGCCCTGATGCATGTATATACGCATGTGCATATAGTTGTATGTAGTTATATATAGTTCCATACTAGGTGTATATGTAAATATATATATATATGTATATATATATATATATGTATGTATGTATATATATATACATATTGTAACCTATCCGTATAGCTCTACATACATATATACATCTATATATATATATATATCTATATATATATATCCAGATGTATATACATCCAGGTTTTAGGTACAGTTGTATATAGCTGTACACAGTTATATGTCGAAATTTATATATATATATATATGTACATATGTGTAATTCTTTATTTTGCTGTATACCGCTATGTAGTCATAAAGTTATATATATATACATACATACATATATTTATATTTACACACACGCAGGGACAACTCCTGCATGCCTATGGCGAATATTTTCAGCGATGTCTATAGTGGTTCAGAGTACACTGTAGGGTGAATACTTCTTAGTCGCAGATGGATGATGGTTCTCGTACTGATATCAACTGTCACTATTTGTCTCTTACTTAATCGGATAGCTGCTATCCGTGGCATTTGCTTTTCTTGGGAGACCCCACGTCGGCGAAGCAGTGCTCACCCGCAGCAAGCAAGGAAGCGGCATAGAAGCCTGCTCGGGATGTGCTTCATGATTTCAAGGTTTCGGGGCTCTACACTGAAAGGGCCGCTTCTGAAAGACAATCTTCCAGATCACCGCACAGCTTCACTCACTAAGAGGGGGTGACAACAAACTGCAGCAGCACCAGTGTGGGCCTGCCCTTGCCCAAACCCCGCCTAGGTGGAGTCAGAAATCTACCAAAGTTGCTTGATGGCAAGAAGAGCAGGACAAGCGCAACACGATCATGAGAACGACAAGGAAGGCTTGGCTCGCCTTGGTAGTTCTGGCTGAGGTCAATCACCTGCCAAAGTATGCGGGGGTTGCAGTGCCGGCGAAGGCATGGAGCTCCTTCTGTAGCTGAGCAAGGCCACCCATTTTTGAAAGAAACTGGCCGGAACAACTTCAGTCCACAAATCAAAAAAGCTTTCACCACCTGAAGTTGAGGGAAATTGGAACCACAAAAGGAGGGAAGGCGGGAGAAGTAGTTGGAGGAAGCATGGTAAAGCATGCAAGAGTATAGTACATCATAATAAGTTTTAGATGGAACAAGTATCATGTAATAGATATTGGTTTGCTCTCGAAAATTTGCTCTAGTATATTAATCATTTGAGAGTATACAGAAACTGCAAAAAACCACGGAAGACTGAAGGAAGCAGACCAGTGTTTATTGCAGTAATCACGAAACCCCCGCCCCGCAGATGAGCACCACCCCATGAGAAAGCAGCTTGGGCATGTTACAGATGCAAGGTAAACCGTGCAGAGCCAAAATCCAAAGCCGTACGTGAAACCTCATAGTGCTCCTTCTCATGGCTATTGTAGCCTCCACAGTTCGAGGTTTACAAGAGAACTCCATCTGCTTAGCCACCGCCCCACGAAGGCCTCAAGGCGAAGTTGCCTCAAGTTTTGGACACAAACTTGCAGCTCCTCCCGGATAGCGTCGCCTGAGAGTGAGAGTGGGCTCACGAAAAGGGTGTCTTCAAGGCCCAGTTTCCAATTCAGATATAATTTTCAATTCGTGTATTTCCCAGATGGCTCGAACGTTGGTTGAGTTTCGGTCGCTCTTCGTGCACGTAGTCTTTCTGTTGCTAGTGACTGCTCGATCAGGGTTATTACCATGCAGCTTTGCTGAAAGCAAACCGTGGAATTCTACTATATTGATGTAACTTGTATTGTACTGCCACATCGACGCCGATGAAGATGATGGTCACGATGTTTATGATGCTGGTGATGCTGCTGATGACGATGGTGAATACGACGATGGTGATAATTGTGATGCTGATGGTGATGTAGATGATGATGGTGATGATGGTGATGATGATGACGGTGGTGATGCTGATGACCATGATGGTGCTTGTGATGATGATGATGATGATGAAGCCGATGTTGATGATGACGATGATGATGGTGGTGGTGGTGGAGAAGGTGATGAGACCGGTGATGATGATGATGATGAGGGTAATGATGATGATGATGATGATAATGTTGGAAGCTGTGGCGATAACAATGGTGAAGGATGTCGTCAAGAACACAGCCGTGATGATGACCATGGCAGCGGTGGTGCCGATCAACAAACACGAGATAATGTACTATGTCTATGCTTCATCTACTGCTACTGCTACTGCTGTTGCCACTGCCACTGCCACTGCTGCTGCTGCTACTGCTACTACTACTACTACTACTACTACTACTACTACATCTCGGGCGTACCTCGGCTACTCCTGGTGATTCTGGGGCAAGTTCTGTCAAAGCATAAGGCCCCCACCATTGTGCGATACGACGAAAATGATGTGCTGAATCCCGCCCCTGCCGGCTTCGGGACTCAGGTCTGATGCCCTGAACCACAAGCACAAACAAAGCAATAACTGCCACATCAACGTAGCAGAAGTAGTGATAGTACTACACCTGGGTCGCACCTCTGCGCTCCTGGCGACTTTTACGACCCTTTGCACCACTACCTCTTGTCTGTCCTATGCGTAGTACTCAGCTGCAGCAATAGCAAAGAACATCATGTTAGTGACACGCCTGCTGCGTCTGGCTTCTCCGAAGCGCCGAAACAGAAACATGGTCAAAGAAAATGGACTCTCCAACCAAATCACCAAGCTCGGAATGTAGCGTCACACAGCACAGCACGCAGTCTTCGAATATGGCTTTAGCATTCTCTGTACTGGAAACTTCGCTATCACGGGTGCAATGCCCAGCAGAAGAGCCCGTCAAAATCAGAATGGCAGCCCCAAGATGCACCTGTACAACTGCCTCAGCACGTGTGAGATGAGCGTGGTCCCTTCAATGTCGATCAGGGACTTCGGACGATGCCTGCAACAGCTGGGCACGACAAACTGCTGATGTCATTCCGCGAAACCTTGATCCCGCTACAGCTTGTGCATCCAAGAGCAAAAACATGCCAAATGAAAGCCTGAGACTGTTAAGCATCGCTCAGCAAAGACTCCCAGCCGGATCATCCGCTGTACCGAGATCACAAGGGGTGCTTCCGAAGGTGCCCCTTTACATCATGAACTTCCTGGCATCGTGGGACATGATGATGAGGATGATAAGAATTTCGATGATGAAGAAAAACGACTATGATGAGGATGAGGATGATGATAACCATTGTCATGGACAGCTGATGCAGCAGCCCTTTCAGGCTCCGACTTCGGCATGGACCCCCCACCTTGGCCTCCTCCCGTAGGCTTCGTTATCTTCGGAGGCGGCGTGGTGGCTGGAGCCTCCGACCCCGAGCGTGCCGCAAGAAGACCTTCGGCTTCTCACACGTCCGAGCCCAACCGAAGAAACTCTTGCAGCCAGCCGGAGGCTTCTGCGCACCCCCCGTCGTGCAGAAGACCTGGCCTTGCGAGGCTTCCTGCTCCTGCCTCGGCCTGCGCCTCTCCTCCTTCAGGGACCACGGTCATCGCCCACGACTGGCTCCCCTAAATGGGAGCTCCTGCATGTCGTTGTGCGTCTCGTCATGCTCGCCAGACTTGCGAGACTTGCTACTTCTGCTGCTTCGTTGCGTAACAGTCGCTTCCATTTTTTCGGCTGTGCATTCTGCAACCCGGCACTATGCGTACTGTTGACTGCGGCGATCGCCTCTCCACGATTCACGATTCGATTCGCTCTTCCCTTCACCCATTTGCTCCTTGTCTAGTTCAGCTGCTTCGGACGTACCTTGCTGCTTGCCCTTTCCTGAGTGCATCGTGTCTGCTGTACACCCCGTGGACATCGTGGTAAGGTCTTAATTACTGCTGCTGGTAACCCATTTGTTCTTCCAGGGACTTGCTCCCGCTGCAGCTTTCGAGCAGAATCTATAGGGGCTTCATCGTTTACGGTTTTGGAGTGTTTAGGGACTGTGCAGGGGGCTCGTGTTCAAACTCTGAACTATGGGGCTCTCAACGCTCAGTCGTGTGACAAACTACTTAAGCACCCTTCAGATTTTAGGCTTTGGCGTTCAGGGTTTAGGGTTTAACCCTCAACCCCTAAATCATAAACCTCTGAATCCGAAACCCCGAAATCCTAAACCCCCAAATCCTAAACCCCTAAACCCTAAACCCCTGGACAGGATCCCGAAGCTCTCAATCCCGAAATCCCGAAACCCAACCTCTCGAATCTCGAAGCCTGAAACGGAAAGAACTCTCCTCAACCAGCCCTCGGCGCGCAGAATTCTGACGTAGGGGCGTTCATAATTCGAATTGGGTTTTGGGTATGTTATAATGATAACTCAAAGATTTTAGTAATTGGGTTGCAAGGAACCCTTGAAGATAATAGTAATTGGCTTTTGGGGGTATGCTTTGATATAACCCTAAGGATTACTAGTTCTACTTATTCAAGCGTCAATTTCCCGAAGGCCCGGGGATCCCCTCCTAAACCCAAGATCTCGAAGCCCTGAACTTAAGGAACCCTCATGATCCTTGAGTCCTAAGGAGGGCCATCACATGGCCCCTCCTAAAGCGGAATCCGGGCTCATCCCTCTTGTCGGCCCAATCAAGATCCGGCTTACCGGAAACCCTGCCTAGGAGAAAAGTCTCGAGAATCCTACCCCAGAGCCCCTAAGTTGAAGAACCCTAAACCTTAGCTACCCCAACTCGACTACACCCCAAACCCCTAGACCCTATCTAAGCCCTTAAACCCCAAAAATTCACCCTGAATGCCAACCTCGAGTCCAGGGTCGTCGGCCGGCTCGCCGACGAGATCAGTGCTTTGGTGATGCGAGGAGGGCCTTGAACTCTGATGGCGAAAAGGGTTTAGGGTGTAAGGGTTTACGTAAAGGCTTGGGGTTTAGGCTTTAAGGGCTTGGGGTTTTGGGTTCAAGGGCTTGGGGTTTTGGGCGTTTTAAGGCTTGGGGTTTAGGGCTTTTAAGGTGTGGGGTTCAGGGTTTCAGAAGAGGATAGCTTTTAGGCTTTTGCTTGGGCAGGGGGGGAATTAAACCTTTCGGAAAAAAGGAGCCTAGGCTTGTGGTTCAAGTGCCTTGGGAATTAGGGTAGTAAGGCCGAGTTTATTTAGGGGCCTAAATAATTACCAATACTACTTTGGGGGTTCCTTATCAGAGTTAAAGTAGAATATACCCCAAAACCCTCTTCTAAGAATTAAGGCCGATAAATTATGCCTTAGGGTGCCTTATCAATCATAAGTAGACGATAAAGGAGCCCAAAACCCTATTCAGCTGTTCGAGTTTCGGGTTTGGGGTTTTAGGGCGTTTGGACTTTACGTAGAAACTGACATGCATGCTGCAGAACCTGCGAGCGCATGGTACGCTGCCCCACGTTTCTTCAGGTCAAGCCTCCCGAGAAACCAAAACGGAGAATCAGCACCTGGGACCTCCTGACGAAACGGCGAGCAGCAAGAAGAAGTCGAAGTAGAGCCCAAGAGACACAAGCCGAAGAAAAGTCAACTCCACAAGGAGCCAGCGCTACCTGCGCATAGCTTCCGAGACTCGGTCCTACTATGCGAGAGCATCGCACGATGCCAATCCCAAACAAAACTCTTCTAGATGCAACAGCCCTTGCGGAGAGGCTGTTCTTCTCCGGAGGAACCGGAGCGTAAAGTATTGGACCGCAATGTCTGCGAGTTTATGAGCTTCTGAGAAGCCCAGAAAAGTGCCCGACACACCCACCATGATGTACTCATGCTTAAAGGCACGGAACTGTTTAAGACAACAGTATCCATCGTCTTCTTCTTGGAAAATCACCGGCGTCAGACCGTCAGACTAGGTGTACATTCTCAGACTGAGCTCAAGGATCCTTATCCTCCCCCATCGATCCCTTCTGGGAGTCCGGCCCGGGGTCATGAGCCCGGTCTTCGCCATCCACGCAGGAATTTTCTTGATGGGGGGACGGTTGAACTTCTTTGGGCTCCAGAAATGCAGGGCTTCGGCTTTTCGGGCCTAAGGGGTTAGGGCTTGTAAGGTTCCTCAGTAAGGAGGGGCATGGGCTTACGGTAGTCTTCGGGAGATGCGCAGATATCTTGTTGAAAACGACACAGACACCTTCCCCCCGGCCCACGACCTGGATGTTCTCACTCTCTCTCAATGGAATCACGAAGGCCGGGAGTCGCCAGCCTACTGTGCAAATCGTCCTCCTTGCTGCTTACAGCTACATTCCAAGTGATGTGAGCCCGTGCGGCGAGTCACAGCATCCGAACTTCGTGACTGAGACTTGGAGCTCCGAAGCCTGTTGTGTAAAGCCTTCGTTTGGAGGTCCCAACGTGAGTATTGGATTTGTTTCAAAGCACCGTGGCTTCTGTAGCATACGCTCTGGTGTAGTGGATTTAGGTCAGAGGGACGACCACGAAAACATGACCTCGGACCATCATTGGCGACTTTCTCCCACCCCTCACAGCGAGAAGCATCAGCATATGAGTACTTGTAGCAAATTCTTGCAGGACTGCTGTCGCTGCCATCTATCTGAAGATATTTTTTGTTTATGTAGGTATTATTTATGTAGGTATTCAGTTATTTATGTATGTATGTGTATGTGTATGTGTGTATGTGTGTATGCCTGTATGTCTGTATGTCTGTATGTGTGTATGTGTGTATGTGTGTATGTGTGCATGCACACGTGGGCATGTGTGCGTGTGTGCGTGTGTGCATGTGTGTGTGTGTGGGTGTGCGTGCTAAGTGCGTGCGTGCGTGTGCGCGTGCGCGCGTGCGTGCGTGTGCGTGTGCGTGTGCGTGTGCGTGCGCGCGTGCGCGCACGCGTTCGCGTTCGCGTGCGCGTGCGCGTGTGCGTGAGCGTGCGTGAGTGCGTGGGCATGGGCATGGGCGTGGGCGTGGGCGTGGGCGTGGGCGTCGGCGTGCGTGTGCGCGTGTGCGTGTTATAATTGCGGCTACAATTAACATTTTTACTATTACTGTCATTATCATGTTTATTGTGCTAGTACTACTAATGACTACTACTATGACTTACTATGACGGTTACGAACACAACAAGGACGTTGACGACCACTATTGCCACTCCGACGATGGCTAGTGCCACTACTATGACCACACTTCACCAGTAGCACTACCACGACCAATGTCACTGCCTCTGCCACTACCCCCACCACTACGACTACCATTACGACTGCGACTACAGACTACCACATCTTCCACTACCGCTACTACTGCTTATACTGCTACCACTGCTACTAATGCTACTACGGGTACGACGACGACTGCGACAACGACGACGACTGCTGCTTGTAGTCGGTGTTGTCACAGTCACCATCGGGACTTGCTCATCATCAACTCATTATGATTCTTCTTCTTGCTAGTAGTCATCTTCATCTTCATGGCTCATACACCATCGTTGTCACGCCCCCACTCGTCATAACCAACATCATCCATTAACATCGCACATCACCACGACCGCCGCTACGACCACCATCATCTTCTTCCTTAGCAGCTTCATATGCGTCGTCGTCCTCACCCATCGCCGTTATTCTTGTATGATGCACACCTTGACCACTATCGTCACGCGCACCATAAGTCTACGTGCTACTCTCGACTCTCGCCGTCCTGAACACCACAACTTGAGTCACAAATGCATCTCGTCTTTTGCGCTATGTTGTTACACTGCTTCGTCCTTGACTGGAAATGATGACACGCAGCTGCTAAGGACAGAACTCAGCCGGACAACCAACCATTTTACAAACGCATCCGGGTTCTCCAGCTGCTCGCATCAGCGAGCCTAGTCTCAGAATCTCGCATTGCGGCGTAGCGCAAGCACACGCATCACTAAGAAACTAGCACGCATTCTCTGCATCAGCCACCTTAGCTGGATGTCGGTGGCCCTTGAACGATGTTTTTTGCTGTTCCCGTTGCCGTCTGTTTGAGTCTGTTTGGTTTGCTGGGCATGCCGGGGGATGGGTTTTGCTTGTACCTACCTGCCTACCTACCTACCTACCTGGCTGCCTACCTACCTGCCTACCTACGCCTACGTACGTACATACATACATACATACATACATACACACATACATGCATGCATCTCAGACAGACAGAAAGACAGACGGACACACATGCACACACACATGCATACCTGCGCAGATGCGTATGCAGAACACACTCATATATAGCACCTGCTTGTACCGTTGCTGTGAGAAGTATAAGCTGCTACATGCTGATTGATAACCCTCGATATAAGTTGTAGTCTCACTGGATGTCTATGAGCTTACGACACCATGAACTTCGTCTCGACTGTATGTAGATGCAAGCCTGCAAATCTGCAAATCTGCATCATAAGTTGAAACAGACCATGCAGCACCAACTGAAAAGACCAAGTGACATGCAATCTTGCACCTTCATGCGACGCTGCGACTTACCGCACAACCCTCTGAAGTGCAGCGTACTCGTCATGATATCCAGCAGAACATGACACAGCTTAGCAGAACTGTCCGGACAGGGAGCCGCTTCTTGAAATCATACCAGACTTCCGCTAAGACGGGGGAAGTCGGGCGTATGATTGGGAAAGTCAGCTCTGGGTGGCACCAAGCGGCTCTTCTTGTCGAAGCCCTCCTCCTCCCAAATTCTCGCACATCGCGCGCGCTCGTGCTTGATGGCAGAGTCCAGCAGCATCTGAAATGAGAAAACCTGGAGAAGCGACAAACGCGAGACACGACGACATTCGAGCAGGGAGGGCGTCTGGCGAACTGGAGACTCCACCTACAGGAACAGGGCCAGGCAGGGAGGGTCACGAGCAACAGCTTCGTAGGGCTGCATGGACGAGTTCGGTTCGTACTGAAACTCTTCTCCAGGTTCAGCAACGGCTCAGAATCCAGCGAAAAGGAGTGCAAAGAAACAAGAGCATGAAAGCTAGTAGCATAGTAGAATAGACTGCAAAACCCTATCCTGATTCTTTAGGCCCCAGTAGTAGACCCTACTACCAGCCGAAGATGGACGCAAAGTCGTAGCTGAGGCGTCGAGAGGCTGATGCCAGCAAGGCTCCGATGATCCTGAGAGCGACAGGGATTTCGGACTTTGATGCTTTGGCCCTTTAAGGTTTAGGGCTTTGGGGTTTTGGGCTTTAGGTCAGGGTTTAGGGTTTGGTTTAGGGGTCAGGGTTTAGCTCTCTACAGGATTTGGTGCCGCGGGCGTTCGGCTTGGAGTTTGGGGACTTGGCTTCAAGGGCTGATTGCAACTCTGTAGCCTTCCGGCTTCCGGTTTGGGCCTAGAGTCATACTTGACGCAACAAGCCCATGCATCCCTGTACATTGAAAGGTGGCCCCCTTAAGGAGCCCACATACGAAACTAGAAACACCCGAATGCGTCGGGCCCAGGCACACGAAGATGGCCGTGTGAAAGACGGAGTCGCGGATAATCCTTTGAAAGGCGTGACCCGTGAGGACGGTCTTGGGAAATTTCTGGGATCGGAGCGGCAAGGTTGGAGGCTTTTGTCCCGAGCCTTCCTGCAAACATATTTCGTGATGCCCGGTCATTGATCGGCCGAAGCACAACATGAGCAAGCCGCACAAATGCTCAGTGCCCAAAAAGCAACAGAAAAAAGTCTGAGCTGAGGATGTCTGCACCGAGAGTCTTGCAGGTGAGAAGGTTCTTCTGAAAGCAGGTATCTTCGATAGGCTCCTCAAAACCTCAAGGGACGGGCGCCCCCAGGTTTCAGGCATAGGGTTTCCAAAAGAACTTAGCAATAGGGTTTAGGGTTAAGTCCACACCTTGGCAAAAAGATGGAAAGACGTCAGGGGTGCCGGGCTGGCAGATCTCGGGCTTCTGCTAGGAATTCGCAGCTATGTGAAAGGCTTCGGTCGGAGGAAGGTATCCCCAACTTCCCTATGAGGAGGCCTTATCAATGCATGGCAAGAGACACTTCTCTTCTGTATTCTTGGCACGACTACTATTACCCTTGCTGCCATTGCGATGACGGTTTCCTCTACAGCGGCCACTATGGCTAGGCTATCTGCTATGCCAAAGCTGCATCTAATTACATCTATTGCTTGCTACGCTTGGAACACGTTCTAGTGCTGTTACATGCATGCCGTGCAGTACTACTGTTGCTGGTGATAGCTACACTACGCAAGACTTGCGGCTTGTCAAAACCGTACGATAACTTTGGGTTGATGGACAAGTTAGGGCAGTGCACGCATATCAAACATGTGGGCGTGTCTGTAATATAGGGGCCTGAATAATTAGATTTGGGGTATATTCTACTATAACTACAATACGGAACCCCCCAAAATAGAAAAGGTACTTATTAAGGCCCCCTACAGTAGACGCACCGGAGGATTCGACTCCTGGGCTAAAAAGCGCTGAATCCGAAGCCTAAGGGGCCGAAGGTCTTGAGGAAGACCTTGAAGATGCCAAGCACCTTGGGTTAAGGGTTTTCGGGTTTCGGGTTTAGGGTTTAGGGTTTTTAGCGTTTCGGGTTTCGGGCTTAGGGTTTAGGGTTTAGGGTTTCGGGTTTAGGGTTTATATAGCCGGGAGCTTCTTCTAGGGGTTACTCTAAAGGCTTCTTGGAGGGATTGAGGGATTGAGGGGCCGTCATGACCAGAATAGCGTTTTGGTGTAGACTACAGTATGTTTATTTCAAAACCTGAGGCGGGTTTTAGCTTTAGCTGTTCCGACACCCATGCTGGCAAACTCGAGGCGGAAGCTGCTTACGCTGCGAACCTCAGGCTTGGGACTCAGGTTTCGGTCCTGGGGTGTCGAGCTCTGGCTTTGGTGTGTTTACAGTTGCTGTGGCTCCAACTGACGATTGTCAGGCCATGCTCGATTTTCTTCCGGTGGGACCGACCGACACTGCACAAACCGCGGGACTTGAGGATTCCGGTGTTCCAACATGAAGCTTATTCGCAAGGGGGGGCTCGAATTTCGAGGCGACTCAGAGCTTCGCATAGGGTAGAAGACGACAGAGAGGCACATGGCTTCTGAGTGTGGATGTACAGAATCATAACTATATGGCACGCGGATGTACACATGGACGCGTGTATGTCAATGTAGAGCTTCATAATCCTCGAGCCCAATCCGGCTCAACCCTGCGCCTGATGGCGCTGAGATCTTCTGGCTCAGCACAGCCAGCTTATGTACGCCATTCTGAAGTCTGTAAACTAACACAAGAATCCACATTTCCGAGGCATCGACGGCTGAGCACACCTCTGCATCGCCGATGAGGTAGATCTTCGAACATCCAGCCCCGAAGAAAGCCTGCATTTTCTGTCAGACCTGTCGACCTTCCGTAGCCTCAGATTCTGGAGATGACTTAGCAACTCTGGAAGTACCAATCAAGTCTGTATCCCGCTTGGGCATCGGCACTCCTTCATCGCTACAATGATGTGTTCTGGGCGCTCGGTAGCATGTCATGCTGCTCGATGATCTGGTACATGGTTCTGCACGACGCTGCTACAAGTACAGCACCGTGTATGCCATTCTGGTTTCGACCCCCTTGCAAGATTTTCCACGTGCGCTACAAACGATCAGATTCCGATGGTGCTCTGATCAGCCTTTCCGCTACCACTCATTCATGTGAGGCTTATCCAGCTCTACGTTGTCCACAGGCACACTACTCAATCTAACTCTCTATTGCGATCCATTGTTGCCACTTTTGGAACCTCTCAACCCTAAGTGTAGAAAGGTAAAGCAAGCCCTCATCCCTGAACCTAATATGCTTAGCCCCAACAAAACCCAAAAACTCCAAAGCCTCAAACTGCCCTTCGGAAGCCACGCCAAGCCCAAGTACAGGGCTCTGTTGCAAATGAATGTCTAAATTGAAAATGTGTGTATGCCTGTATGCTCCTGCGTTTCTATGCGTGTGCAATAAAAGCATACACATATACATACACATACACATACACATACACATACACATATACAAAGACATATGCATATGCATATACACATACATGTGCTATATATATATATGTATATGTATATATATATGTGTGTGTGTGTGTATACATATGTACATATATTCATATATTTATATACATATATACTTTTATACGTGTATACTTATCTGCAAATGTACATCTATACATATAAACAGATATACAGATATACATATATACATATATACGTATATGCATATATACATATATACATATATACATATATACATATATACATATATACATATATACATATATACATATATACATATATGTATATATACAAATTACACATGTATATACATACATACACATATACATATATACATATATACTAAATAAATATATACATATACATATAAACATATATATATATATGTATATTGTATTTATATTGTCTTTATATTGTGTATGCATGTATGTATGTATGTATGTACGTACGTATGTATGTAAGGACGTACGTACGTATGTATGTATATGTATATATGTATGTATGGGTATATACATCTACTCTCTTACTTATCTATCCTCTACGTATTTATTTATTTATCGATATTTCTATTATCTATCTATTTAATTTAACCGTGGTTATGTCTAGAGTTCTATTCATATCTGCAGTGCTTGTATCTGTGTCAACATTTTTGGTTTTGTATTAGGGTTGCCCGCATACTCATATTGGTGTTTACGTACATCGGAATGTGTATGTGCAAATTTGCATGCGTACATAAAAAATATACACGTATTTATTTAATCATCTTTCTATACATATACATACACATGCTTACATGTACATATACATGTGTAGGTATGATATACATATACATGGTGCAGATGCATACACATGTGTAAGCATATGTGTGTATATTTAGATACGGATGTAAATGCCATAATATCTGTATACACATGTGTATACATATGTATATATATACACAGACACATGCATGCATGCATGCATGCATGCATGCATGCATATATGTCTTTGTATGTGTATATATCAATGTATACATACATATATGTACATACGTGCTTTCCGAACCTTGGCCCAGAAGTTAGAACGGACAATACCAGTTACCAGCCACGACTGGGATAGGCCTGGATGCCGGTGATCAGGCAAATTACGAGAGAGATGATGAACCTCAGGTTTCAACTCCCAGGCTTACGGCACATTCTGGTTGCAAGGGATGATCAAACATCAGGGCTTAACTCGCGAACGCGCGGCTAACATCTTCTATGCTTTTCCAAACCGTGCTCCCGGAGATTGATAACCGGAAAGGTCTGATTTCGAGCAGCAAGAAAGCGATTTTGGGAAGCCTCCAGCACCTCTTTGGGCGGGGGGTGCGGCTTCACATCGAATTTAGAGCACCAGGTGGCATTAGGAGGACGATCACCTGCGCCAGCAACAACATCGACCAGAAGCAGAGGTGGCCAGAGGTGCAACTTCGGCAGCAGGCCTGGGTCACTATAAGGATTCCTTCTTTATGGGTATTGACTAAGGGTTTCTATGAAGGTCACTAGGGTTGTAGTAAGGGTTCTATCCGGGTTACTAGGGTTCTGTGAAGGGTTCCGGCAGGGTTACTACAAGGGTTCTAGGTGAGCTGAGCCTGTTTTGCATAGAGAACTGACTGCCTATCTACTGGACTGCAACATTGCACATTTGCATAGATGCATGCATACCGACACACATGTATACATACACGTACAGAGGAAGATGTATGTAGCAAAGATGGGGAGGAGGATGCTCAACAATGACGGCGATTACGATGATAGCCACGGTGGTGCTTCTCTTCACCATCATAATCATCAACAACATCATCATCATCATTGTCTGCATGCCGTTTTACTACCAGGCTTTGGACAGAACACTTTCCTGCACATCGGACCGCAATGGCATTGTCGACATGCAGCTAGGTGCGAATCTAAAGCAAATTGTGATGCGTGTTGGGAGGACATACACTACTCTTGAC
The DNA here is from genome assembly GCA_905231915.1 of Symbiodinium necroappetens. Lineage (NCBI taxonomy): Eukaryota > Dinophyceae > Suessiales > Symbiodiniaceae > Symbiodinium > Symbiodinium necroappetens. Next base: position 5,393 of record CAJNJA010012498.1, on the reverse strand, counting down.
GGTAACATCGTGCAGAGATAGTTGGCCTTGGTGCGCATGTGTACGTAGGTACGTACAAACACACACACACACACACACACGCACACACACGGATATATATATATATATATATGTATATATATATACACACATATATATATACACATATATATGCACATACATATATATATATACATATATTTTTTTTTATGTATTTACTTATACTTATTTTTATGTGTGTGTGTGTGTCTCTGTCTGTCTGCCTACCTGCCTTCCTGCCTTCCTGCCTGGCTGCTTGCCCGCCTGTCTGTGTGTCTGTCTGTCTGCCTGCCTGCCTGCCTGACTGCCTGGCTGTCTGTCTGTCTGTCTCTGTTTATCTGTCCGCCTGCATGTCTGTCTGTCTACGGAAATACCAGATGCTTGAAGAACACAGGGTGTAGTTAAATTGAAAACTTGCACCGACAATAGCTTCGCTTCGATGCCTTGAAACACACAGAAAGCCAAGGCATCAACCAACAGAAAAATGTTCCTGCAATGCTCCGCAAAGCTACGAGGCAGCTACCACAGCATGTTCGGATTCTTTCCACGAAGGTCTGCGGCGGCTGGTACTCAGACTCCGGAAGATCTGCCTGCGCTGCTTAGGAGGATTACATACATACATACATACATACATACATACATACATGTACATGTACATGTAAAATTCTTGTATATTTGTATATACCTTGCCTTGAAAAGATGTAGAGAGAGAGAGAGAGAGACATTGCTTGTAGATACACACCCTATATCCTAAGCCCTGGACCTTCAATTTCACGCCCGAAAATCCAGAAGCAAGTCTTGCGGGTTCGGACCTTGGGTCTCTACAGAGAATGGACAGTCAGAGAAGCAAAGGAAGGTCCCAATAGTCCTCCCACCTGCTGGGATTGCTACTGATGCTACTGTTGTACAAGATTTCAACAAGAAAGCGCATGGTGCACCTGCGGGCCACCAAACCATCCGTTCGCCCAGAATCCATAAAAGAGCCTCGCAAAGCATGACACATGGCATATCGCCCACGGAAGTCTCAATGGTCCAGGTGACTTGCACATCACATACAATGCAATCTGCACAGTCTTCGCATGTTCCTTTATGGCATTTGCCGCGAAACATCTATCCTATTAGGGCTGCTCGGTGAGGAAGCATCTAGCAGCTGCTTAGAAGCATCCTCCCGAGACCCAAACTCTCTGGCAGGCAGGCTTAGGAAGCGCAACTTGAGAATCCCGTCTGGAAATTTATTGCTGCCAGGCAGACATTGTTGCGCTGAAGAGGAAGAAGAACACGAAGTATGCGATCCACACGATTCTCGGCTGCAGCATGAGAGAGCCAGAAGAGTCGAGTCTAGCAGCCAGGCGCATCAAGCCCTGGAAGAGCAGATGCCTGAATTCTGGTCTAGCAATAGCTTTAATTCCGTGCCAAGTATCTTGTAGATCATGCCCATCTGGTCCATGAGTGGAGGTGCTTTGAGTCCGAGCATCTGAACAGCTTCACAGAGCTAGACTAGTGGGCTCGCAACCGTGAACTCCAAGCCCAAACCATGGAATCTTCAGGGCAGAATGGCAGCCTGAACTCCCGGAACGTAGTCCTGTGAATCGTGAAGCTGCCATGTACATTTTCATCATAGTTGATCATGTACTGTACTGCCCGATGCTGACGACGATGTGATGATCCGGCTAATGATGGTCGTGATGAAGATGCCCGTCAAAAAACATCATCATCGAACTACCATCGGTGGGTATTGTCAGGCTCAATAGCCACACATGGTAGTTGTTCTTTGCCTTTGCTTTCTGCTGGGAAAAGGGGGAGAGGAGTCCGAAACCCGTGTGATTCCTGGAACTCTCGGTTCCGGAAATCAGTCCTGCTTGTTGTCTGCCACCATTCAGACTCTTGCTCTCATTTCTGAAGGTGGTCGAGAGGTGTTCAAGCAGTATACTTGCTGCTTTGATCCCAACTTGAACATCATAGCAAGCACCAAGGTTGGGCAATGCTGCCATACGCACTGCAGCCGGTGCGATGATACTAAATATGGCTTGTAACATGAACACTACGACTACAATTACATCCGGTGGTGACTGCTAGTGGCTTTGACCTGTACCAAAAATCTCGTGCTTATTGTTGTCTTCGTGTTGCCAACAGATGATGTTGTTGGCTGTGGAACTGGAAGTGCTAGAGCAGCGCGGGGCGAGGAAAGGGAAAGTGAGCTAAGCTCGAAGGAGGAGGGCTTGGATTTAGCATTCACCGTGAAGCCTTCGCATCCATCGTCCAATCCGAAAATCTAGAATCTAGACCCAACAGACTAGCAGTTACGTTCCTGGTCATGCATGTTGCAAGAGAGACGTCCCAAACCCAGTTGCCTGCGAGATGGAGTTGATCACCCCACTGATGGTCGACACCTCCTTCCTTCGCAGCGTCGGTGTCTGTAAGGGTGTCAGTGGGGGGTGTGCCTGTGCGAGTTTGTGTCAAAATCCCAAAAACACAACCTATGCACACATGTTCGCCGTGTGTATATATATATATGTACGTACACACACACACATCCATACATGCAAACACGCACGCGTATATGTGCCTGTCTTCGGAGCTTCGTAGGCAACTGTTGCCTAAGCCTGGCTGCTTGAGTTTCTCTGCAAAGGGCTCGGATCAAATCCCGTCAAGCTCTTTCAGGGTCGAAGGTTGAGACTCGAACATCTCCTTTTTGTCCTTGCGACAGCTATAGTATCTTATATATTCTACCTATCATGGAGACCAGAAAGAGATGTTACAAGCCTAAATCTACTAAACCCTAAACCCTAAACCCCTATTTCTGGCTAAGAAGGAGGGAAGCCCAGCAGTTCGAGTTTCCGGAGAGTTCGACTGCAGAGCATGGGAGCCTCCATGAGCTTTTTTTGAGGGCTGAAGAGCCGGTGAACTGAAGCTGATATAGGGGCTTTAGGGTTTAAAAGTTTAGGGTTTAGCGCTTTAAGGTTTAGGGCTTTTTTAGACTTCAGGGTTTAGGGGTTTAGAGTTTAGGGTTTAGGGTTTAGGGTTTAGGGGGCCTGAACACTTGAAATTCTGAAATACGGCTGCGCGGGGGGGAACCTTAGGAATATTATTGCCAGTTGTCCGACCCCTAGATTATAGGCACTGAAATCTAGCAAGCAGCTTCGCCGTCGTCAACGCCTTGATCACCTGCGTCCAACAAGTGCACTTCAGAGCTAACCCCTAGACCCGAAAATTGGCTCTAACAGCTTTAACCCTAAACCCCTGTAGCCTCTAGAAGCAGACAACCCGATTCTCCATAATCATATGTAATGGATGATGGGTCCTGGAAGAACTTGATCACAGAGACTGTTGTTAAGTACGTGCACTTCCCTATCTAGTCCACGCCTGATGGCGTTGCCATGCCGTGGTAGGACGAAAGTTTGACCTACTCCCTGTTCCGTCGAACACAGGCCCTAAAGTAGTTTATTTTCACAACGGGGAATAAAATGCTCCGCTGGCCAGACCACGTATTTCGAGTTTCTCGGCACTCCGCTACTCCTCAAGACATCTAAAGCTCCAGTAGGTCAAAACTTCTGTCCTCCCGATGTAGTAATTTCTCGCTCTAGCTATCTGAAGTACTTGTTCTGCATGTCTCAATCCTGTCTAGTTCTTCCAAGTCCAACTCTGTTCGAATCCAACAATGGAACTGGGATCTGCAGCAGGCATGAGCAGAAGCAGAATGAAAAACGAGCGAAACATGAGGTGACTGAAAGAACTACGGGCAGCAAGCCGACTGAACAGCCACGGAACTCAATGCAAAACGCGTCTGATGAATGAATTTGCAAGATGATCCTCTGACTTGTGCCCTGGCAAATGAAGGGCCAGGACGGGTATCATCCCAAGGTGCCATCTAAGACAAGTGTCATCATGAAAGCAAGCAACGGCAAGCTGCGAGAGACGAATCAAGGGCACACTGTCTTCAGCTTGAGGTATCTGTTCAAGGCGGTTGCAACTGATGCAGAGATGGATACACACATGTCGGTGGAATGCGTAAGCAACCAAGTCCACTTCGGTGCGGCAGTTACACTGCAGGCCAGAAACCAAGCTTTAGGTTCTCTTGCGGCTTTACAAGCGCGGAAGATTTCAACACCCAGGCAGCTTCGATAGGCGCCGCTTAAATATGCACGACACACCCGCACGACAGCCTTGAAACGAAAGGCCCCCGTTGTTCACTGTCCAAGATCGCGGAGCAACACATCCTGAGCAAAAAATCAAGGATAGATCCATGCGCCTGCGGGAGGCTGCTCTGCAGATCCTTCATCGTGTCCGTGAGGAAGGTAGTCGCCCCACTGAGATGCATGGTGTAGTCCTCGGCACTCGCAAGTTCAGACTTGATGCTGCTCAAGACTTGGAAGACTTGGGATTCATGGCTGAAGGCTAACGCTTCAAGGTCACCGTGTCTCCGTGGCAAATCTTGGGACCGACACCGGAACTCTGCATCCCATGCCCCCCAAGCCCCATATGGGTCGGTCGTTTTTTGTCTTTAGGTTCAAGCGAGGCGGCTGTGTCTCTGATAAGTTTGCACGCCTCAGCATTGCCGGCGGAGCACCTGGACATATTTGGTCTTGCGCTTCAGAATGTAAGATTTGGGTTTGGGGGGGCCCCGGATGAGAGGATTGCATATAGTTGTCTGCACACATCCAGGACTCTAGGTGCAGCCGTTCCTGCACCCTTTCACAGTAGAAAGCACTGCATTCACGGAACAACGTCGGATTTGCTGTGGCTTACATGATACGTAGGGTGAAAGCTTGTTACCAATGCATAACAACACATTAGCAAAATTACATTCCATTGCATTGGCAATACACGTCTGTTGTTTTCAGTGGCTTTGCGTTACGTATATTTTGTGGTCCCAACTTGCATGTTACGATGTACTTCTAAATGTCCATGACACCCGTACACAGAACTTTCCATGGCACTGCTTTCCATCAATATCCATTGCATTCGAGCGAGGGCATCTTGCGCTTGTATTCTTTGTATTGAATATAATGCATACAAACTTGTGCATATTCGTCTACATGCCTATCACATGCTGACTTACATGCATGCATGCATGCATGCATGCATGCATGCATGCATGCATGCATGCATGCATGCATGCTTACACCTTCCTGTAATTCCTTTCCACGAGCTGTGCTAAAATACGGAACGAATTGGTGGGCGAGATTGTGTCACGTCATACTGAGCAACAGTGCAGCACATCTTCAAAAATGCTTGCCTGCCTATTGCCATTCCTCAGCGTTGTGTATATATACACACACACATACAAGATGCCTACATATACACATACATGTGTGTATGTGTATATATATATATACATACATGTTTCTGTACATATATATATATGGGTAATGTTA
>CAJNJA010012497.1:478-13096 GCA_905231915.1 Symbiodinium necroappetens | reverse complement strand
CTCAAAACTCGAGAAATAACACACTCAGATAAAGAAAACACTGGCGTCACCAATCAACGCTGCACCTACTACGACTACTACGACGACGACTACTACTACCACCACTACTACTACTACGACGACGACGACGACGGTTGCTGCTGCTGCTGCTGCTGCTACTACTACTACTACTACCACAACTACAACTACAACTACAACTACGATTGCTGCTACTACTACTGCTACTACTACTACTACTACCACTACTACTACTACTACTACTACTACTACTACTACTTCTACTACTGCTACTACTGCTACTCTCCTCCTTCTTGTCTTATGATTACCAATATTGAACTTCTGTTAGTAAGATGTCTGCTACTTTCTTCACCTTTGCTGAGCAAGAGAGCCTCTCTGGAGCGACGCCACGCAGCGGAAGGGCCGGGTCGGTTTCTGCAGCTTGGGCCGCACCTGGCTGTTTTATACCATTACATACTATTAGTAGTACGCAATACATAATATACTCTAGCAATCTACTGTAATATATCAAAATATACTATACTCTACTGCAAAAAACTACACTAGCCTGGACTGTTGTGGATGCTCCTCTTCAAAGAGGGCCTCCTCCTCCTAAGCATTCCTAAACGCTACATCTGTATGTCTAAAGGGCAACATTCGTGTCCTCATGCATTTTTCCAGATGTCGCGCTACTATCGGGGATGCATCGGTCCCAACCCCCAAGCCTCTAGCTAGCATAGATTCGGCAGAGATCGCGCCATCTTTTTCTCGCCCCCTTCGCTCCCGGCGCGCTGCCGGAGTCAGGTGCCTAGACGGCGCTTCTTCTTGGTCTTCGGCTTCGGCTCAGCCTGCGCAGAGCTAGCTCACCGAGCTTCTGGTTTCTTTCGTTGATTATATCAACAAGTAAATAATACAGTGCATACATGCAATACAGGCATGGCATGCATTGCATGCATGGGTGTGTGTGTGTGTGGGGGACGGATCAGGGTGCGCCCGACCCCAGGGAGTCGGCCCCAAGCGAGTGAAAGGAACCGACTCACGGTTGTTGGCTGGATCATGGCAAGACAGCCCACTTCACAGAGACGAAGCTGTCCTCTATGATCCCTGATGACTCACGAAAGTACAAACCGGGAGCGCAAACCCGGAGACAGGCCTGAACTAGCTAACTAGCCAGCTACTTATAAAGAAAGTCAGTCGTCCCAAAGTTAAAGCATACAGGCATCGCCAGCAAACAACAGCACGACACAATTCGCCCAAATCTGTACAGGCTGGCAACCTCACCAGGCAGCATGCCGTTGGTTCCAAGGGGCACTTCCCAAGACTATGGCCAGCACGAGCAAACGAAGCGGAACGCACGCACATAGATATGCATGCATACCGCTGTACTTGCGTACATACGCATATCTTTGTACTGCATACACTGTAGAGGCAAATCGCATGTATACACTGGAAAATTCCGCTGCGTCATGCGCTTGAGGAGGAGTTGCCAGTGCATTCAAAGAACGCGTCGTGCACAGGCATCAAGACGCGGGGTCTGAAGATACGTGTAACTTACCTCACGGAGCCGTTTCTTCAACGCTTGGCCCCTCACCAACTGCTTTCCGGCTGCTGCTGCTGTCTGCTTAACATACCCACGCGCACAATGCAGTATGTAGTATACAATTAAACAAAACTCCACGCAACATGTATGTATGTATGTATGTATGTATGTATGTATGTATGTACGTATGTATGTATGTATGTATGTATACATACAGACAGACGTACAAGCTTCCAAGCATAGAAACATACATACATGCGTGCATACATACAAGCATATATATATATACATGCATTCATACGTATACATACACACACACACACAAAAACATACATACATACATACATACATACATACATACATACATACATACATACATGCATGCGTACATGTGAGTGTAGGTATGTCTGCCTCTATATGCAATAATACCATGATTATTTACATGATTTCGTATAGCTCACACCACAAACATCATAAAAACTACCCACCCTGTCGAAGTCTACTTCCAAAGAACCCCGATGGTTTCTGGACAGTGCGATGGCGAGACTGGCCTCGATCTCCTCGACCGGTGGCAGCTCCGCCGTCTCCTCCCATCGAAAACTCGCTTCAAAAAGATCCTCTTAGAGTTCTTTTCAGGGTTTAGGGCTTTACGCATGCCATCTGACGGGTGCATCAAATTACTAGCAGGAGCATCAGCAGAAGTAGAATTAGGTGTATGGGAATCAGTTGTTTCATCAGGCAGGGAGCTTTTGTCGAGCTCGTCCTCAGCAGGTGGGTCGTCATTGGCAGCATCATCTTCCTTCATCTTCATCAGCTTGTGTGGTATGTTTCGGTTCATCATCTTCATAGTGAGATCAAAATGAGGGATCTCCGCAGCTGCTTGGGCAAAGGTAGGAGAGGCGGGGATATCGACGTCAGCCTGGGTATCTTGGGATGTCTGAATCGGGTTTCCTGGTTCAACAACTAGATCTGAGGGGCATGCTCCTGACATTTCATGATTTTGGGGATCAAGCTTTGCCGATCCGGGGTGTCGGAAATGCTATGCTTGCGGACCTTGACTTCCGATGTTGTTGTGGCTTTGGCTTCAGAGGTGATACTCCTGTCTCCAGGGCTCGTGTGTGTCGTCTTACTGGAGGCAGGGCAGTGGTCACGGGTGGAGCAGAGGCAGTCGACGGAGGAGACCTGAAGGGTTTGCGCCAATGCAGCGGACGCCTTAGGAACAAACCCGTAGGGGAGTGTCGGAGCCTGTATCAGTTCTGGAGGTCCCCAGATTGCGAAGCTAATCTGAACGTTGAGAACAACCGGGGCATACAGGCCAGACCCCTAGAAACCTTCCACCCAAAGAAGTCGCTATTGACGCACTCAAGCCAAAACTTGAGCCAACATGGCTTGAGACATTTCAGGTTTAGGGTTTATACTAGTTATAGGGTTTGACTCACACACTCGCACGCAGGCAGGCATGGCTTCACAGGTTAATTGTTGCCTAGTGTTTAGGGTTTATTAGCCTTATTTGGGCAGCGACATCTCAAACCCACCGCTCAATGTCTGGCCTCTGCCGCGAGTGCTGCCGGCGGCTCGATGGCTTTCGGCTTCTTCCTACCTTTGGGCAGCTCGAATAATGCTATTTCCATGCTCAGTAACTATAGTACTCAAGTACTCAGATTCCTTCGCAGTATAGGCTTTAACGGCCCAGGTTTGACTCCAGAGCGGGCGCGGCGCATGCTCTGCGGCAGCATTCCTGTAACTTGTATGTTAAAAGTTAGGCTTCACCAAGATCACAGATCCACAAATCGCATCAATTAAACTGTATCTCTCAGTCTCGCTCTTCTCCATCCCCAGCGCAGACAGAAGGCGTCGGTCCGCCGCCTCCGTGCACTGGGGAAAATAATGGCTCGGTCCGCTCTCTCTCCTGCTTTCGCAGGGCCGAATTGGGGGCGAGCCCCCGTGTGGAGCGCCTCTGTCCAGGGTCTGCTCCGTCTCTCGCTTTGCTTTGCTTTACTGGAGGCTTAGGCAGTTAGGCCAACAGTCAACTTGAAGTGCGCGTTCGCGCCACCCCATCCTTCATTTTGATCGATCGAGGGATGGGCTCGCCTTTACAAGCGGTAGAGGAGCGCGGTCCTTCTCCCTGTGCTAGGTTGGTACAGCACTGCCGTTCCCCCGCATGAGATCAGAAACATCACCGAGTCGACAGTACTGTACCAACTTAGCCCAACTCGCTTGGTCGCTTGGCCTCGGTTTGGCAGTCTCTCTCTTTCTCTCTTGTCTTTCTCGGTTTCACTCCCTCTCACTGCCCGCTCGATCTGTTGTCGTGTCCGGGCTACTCTTCGTGCCCTTCGACTGCGGCAGGTTCTCATCTGCGAGGGCCTGCGATCTTAAACTAGTCGTAGGAGATGGGCTTCACGGTTGAGGGTTCGCGTTTTGCCTTGTTCGCGTCCTTTAATCCTTGAAGGCATTGCTTTGGGTGACTTGTGGAAAGCCTACCAACTCTACCTTGTCCACTGTCTAGAACAGCACCAACATGTCGGCTCCAAAGTATCAAGTTCAACTGCTAAGTTCGCCTTACAACATCGATCGCGTGCTGCGTAGGACAGCGAAACAAGTGCGAACCAATTCATCTGATTTTTGACTCAACATGACTCACCTCTCCGGGCTCACATGGAACAAGTTTACATTGCTTGCATCCCGAGGAACTTAACCGCATCCTCATCAATCAGCTAGCAGCTAGCAAAAACTTCGCAAAAACAATATGAAACATCCTTTTAGTTTGAATCCCTGTACCAGAAGCCCTTTTTCACACTCGACTGCTGCACTAGAAACCCTCAGCCCCAAAAATCTAAACTTCAAATGGCTCCAATTGTTTGACTGCCTCCCCAGCTGCGCTATCAGAGGGGAGGCTGCCCAGGTATCCTTGGTGCTACTCTGTAGGAGGTGACGCAATTCGAGAAGCCCAAGTGTAATATCACACGCACACACACAGATATATATATATATTCACTCCAAAAACTGATGTGTATCATCATAGACATAGAGAGAGAGAGAGAGAGCCAGAAACTATATCCCCGCCTGCAGGCCCCAGCAGGAGTAGGGTAGTTGCTGATTCCTGCTCATTCTACGCCTAGGGGATAAGCAATTGGGCTGCAGGGAAGCTTTTTTGCCAAGCTCCACATCCGAAAAAAGGGATCCTGCTCTTGAAGGGGCTAGATTCGGCCCTGAGGTTTTGTCCACAGCTCCAGCGCAGCTGCGACAGCAAGGGCCAGGCACTTTGATGATGCCGGAAACATAAGAAAGTGGACTTTTGCTGATTCCACATTTTTTTCCGACCATATCATCCGGCGACGATCGCTGAGAATAAGATTTCGGCTTGCAGGTCGTGAACTTATCAATCACAAGTCCGTTATCACCGCAGCTCTAAACTCTGATGAACCAGTTAAGTACCCAGCTCTCGAGGGTTCATGCGTTCTAGTTATAGTTTGCTAGTAGGAGCCAAGCAACTCAAGAGGTATGTGTTGCTGTCGAAGATCTTGGCCATCGCAGCCTTGTGAGATTTGCGGTGTTGCTTCGGGTGTCTCTTCGGGGAACCGTGACTCCCCAACCGTTACTGAGGGGCTCGGCTACAGCACCAAAGACAGACCTTCAAAGGTTTCTGGCAATCTAGTCAAGATTTGCCGTTTTGTGTGCGGCTTGCGCCCATCGATCCGTAGTCGGAACTTGGAAGTAGGGTTGTGACGAGTCTGCAGGATAAATGGCTCGGGAAACCAGAGAGAATGAAGCAAGTTTGGTTTCTGCCTGCAACACAGGTGCGTGTCTCTGCGACAGCTCGACCAGCAGCTGAAGACACAGTGCAGCAACGTCCGACCGAGATGCAGCCACCTCATAGCGGTACTGCAGCACGGCCTACGATTTCACGTTTACTTTAAATTCCTACATGTGCATGCTTTGCTTATCTCAGCTGGTTGCTGTGATCACGACTGCATGCACCGGCCAGTTGCGGAGCATTTCAACGATAGCATGCTGTAATTTGTGGCACACTCTGACGCAGCCGTCACAGAAGCATTGCACCCGAAACCAGATGTAACTCGCCATCAGTCTCTGCTGCAACCCACTTTAATTTATCGAGCCCAAGAGCGCACAATGCAATACCTCTTCCAAGATCTTGTCAACGTAAGTATAGGGTAAGTAGGGGCTGCATACCATGCCTGCATGGCCCTGTCGACATCTTTACAGTCCTTACTACATGAGAAATAGGTGAATCTGGAGAAGCCAGGGTCTTCTGTCAAAACTGCTCACCACACGGTTTCTTTGGACCTGCGCGGAGGATGTGGCGGGATCTGGCTCTTCTCACTCATTTCTCCGAACGGCAACTCTGCAAACAAACCTGCTCCGACAAACCCGGTGTGAGCCAGAGGCTGCTCTATATATTATTTTTTTTGCGTAGCAATTGGATGCTGCGCACACGCACACACTAAGTAGTATGTGTTGGTCGCACAAGGGGCTGCATCCAGTGTCGAGCCGGTTCGCGCAGTGGTGCGGCCAGCCGTCATCCTCCGTATGCGAGGAACCCGAAAACCTGAAGCCCAGCCCCCAGTTTTCCCTCCTGTCATGTGCGGAAGTCGCCCGAGAGGCATAAGACGATTCGTAGATCTGAACCAGTTGGCAAGACTCCCAGACTGAGAGCGGCCAAACTCTACGGTTGCTACTGCTACTTACCACCACCACCACTACTAGTAGCACTAGTACCAGCATGCACCACATACTACCCCTAAACTCCAAAGCCAATCCAGACCCTAAGTCCTTTCAGCAACAGATTTCGCGAATGCGTGCGCAAGACACATGACGACACACGACGACATTAGATTCGAAACACCACACTTTCAGCCCTCCAGTGTGCCCGGAGAAATCCAAGGAGCTCGAGCAAGGTCTGGAAGTGCAGGTCGATGACGGAAGAGATCCAAAGCATGTGAAACTGGTAGTGCCTTGGAATGAGTATCATTGATGTCTTTTCGTTTTCAGTATTGTCATTTTTCTATCATTAGCCGTCTTGTCAACAACTAGTATTAATACTCTTGCGATTAGCATAGTTTGTATTTCCATAGTTGGAGATAATGAGCTCAAGACTATGATTACTAGCATTATGTTCTTCAATCTCGTTGTTTTTGTTAGTGTTACTATCCATAGTTCCACTACGACGACGACTACTGACCACTCCTACTCCTACCCCTACTCCTGCTGCTGCTGCTTCTATTGCTACCGGCTAGTGTTACTTGCTATTGGCTACGGCTACCGCTACCCCTACTGCTGCTGCTACTACTGCTGCTGCTGCTACTACTACGACGACGACGAGTATTCTTCTGGTTCTTCTAGTTTATGAGTACTAATATTATTGGTGTTCGTCGTCGTCGCAGTAGTAGCATCGCCCCCAAACCCCCAATATAAAGAGCCTTAACAGCAATTAGAATAAGGCTTCGGTTAAACGTATACCTACAAAAGAGACTTACAGAATCGTATTGAAAACATCCAAGCCCCGACATGCTGCCCTATGCCACTGAAGCTGACAAACTCGGGACGACGAGTCTTTTGTTCGAAGTCTGCCAGACCGGCCTCACGATTCGTGCGTCGTTTCCAATGCTGAAGCCTCTGAGGACAGGAGCCGAAACTTTTCTTCTCAACGTCATGTTCAACTTCCTTCCTCTTGATCCGTTTTTTAGGACTATCTGAATCCTAAATCCTCCAAAAGCTCTATAAGCCCTAACTAAACCCTTACTAAGACCGAAACTTCCTAAATGTGCTGATCAGGAGCGGCGTTCCGGTTTGCGGCTTCAGCCTCGCAAAGGCAGGGCAACTGCCGTTAAATTGCGTGCACAGGCTTTTGATTAAAAAAAGCAGAGGTTTTATGGTTTTTGTTTAAACTTATGTTTTTTCAACAACCTAGACCCTACTTGGGATGCTGAAGACCACGCTCACCGAGTACTCCAAAGAGCACTGTGATGTCACTGATAGTCTGAAAGAATGCAGAACCCAAGCCTGTGAGACTGTCACTGATCAAAAAGGACACTTTGACGGACCAACTGAAGTGTTGGCATGAAAAACTGCCACCCGGCTCGCAAGTCAAGTGGCTCCAAGCTGAGAAACCTTGGCTGGCGTGTTGCTTTTCGGGTCTCGGATTTACCGTACTACCTCCCTGCACCCACGTTTGGCCGTGAAAATGAGATCACCCTGAGATCACATACCCCTCAACTCTCAACGATGGAGCACGAGCCACAGAAGCCTCAAGAGACCGACTGACACAGCTCTCAGAATGTGGCGTATTACCTGACTTGACTATCCTGATGTACCTCGGACAGCTATATTTTCACCGAGGCACGCGGAACTAATCATGTGTAGCCCGCCCATGCGCAAAGGTCAAGCCTTCGCACTGCAGGACAAACAGGCTGCTTGCTGTAGCTTCTACAGCATCCTGCCGCCACTTTGGCGCACCTGCATTAAACGGACGGATTACCCATATTCGACCAAGTCAAGATCTTGTGGACTTGATCGGCTTCGCATCTGTACATGTCTGAAACGGACTCCGCCATTCCGCAGAAGTCGGCATACAGACGTTGGAAGACAAGACTATGGGAAACCGAATTGAAGCTCAGTAGGCAAAGCTTTCTGAGCGAATTGCTGAGGAAGAGAAACCTGCGGCAGTCCACGCATCTCTGGCGGCAGACTCAAAACCTGCTGGGCCACAGACGAAGGCTTCGATGTTCTCGGAGACTTGCATGGCCTCTGCTGGCATGAGATCTGTCAATAGCTTCGTCGAAAGCCTGCCAGCTTCAACCAGGACGGAGCTGATGGAGTTCTGCTTCAGCATCATCTCCAGCTTCTGCTTCTCCTTCGCTGCATCGGTTCCGGTCAGCAGGATTACGGCTCGATAAGTGACGCTCAACTGCGCGAGGCTCGTGCCAGCCTCTGCCAGCCTCTCGAAGAAAGCCAGCTCTGAGATCGCACGGACCGAAGAGAAGATGGTAAGAGTCTCCGGCCGAGGGGCCGATTCTACAAGTGCACTGAGAGCCGCAAGTGCAGGGGTAGAGCCAATCCCAGCCGTCAGGAAAACGGAGTGCCGCGGCATGGAGACCTGGCTGCGCAGCTCCCCGCTGCTGGGGTCAAGCTGTGGGCCAAATTCACCTGAGAAGCCAAGAAAATGGATGTTGGCACTCTTCATTTCCTCGCGACTGAGCTGGTGGAGCCAAGTCGACGCCAGGCCACCATGCTTCAGCTTCACCGAGATCTGGAAGCGCGCATGGTCTGCGAACCACTGAGGAGAAGAGGTTACTGTCCAGGTTCGTTCCGGGGGCGAAGCTTCCTTTCCCTGTAGGTCTGGAAGTGCCAGCCGGACATGTTGCCCTGGCTTCAAGACGATGGAGCCTGCCTTCGGAAGCGGTGCCAGTTGCAACTCAAAGGTCCGAACATCCTGGGACTCTTGGCGCACCCACTGGAGAACAGCCAGGTACTCTGGCCCCGATCCCTGCGGACGTGGATTGTATGGGCTCAGCTCGACCTTCTCGTAGACGTGGGGGCTGTACCGCGGGATAGAGCGGAGACCCTGGACAGCCAGGACCACCAGTCTCAAGGCCTGTGGTTCCTCCTCCAAGACTTTGAGCATGTCCGCATCCGTGACCTCGGACCTCTCAATCGTTCGAACACTTCCTGCAACTTGCACACCGTGACCAGTGCCATCCCAGTCCACGAAGACGAGGCTGGCATTTTTCTGCAACTGCACGTTGCCCAGGCTCATGTAGAAACCGTTTCCTGTGTAGTCCGGCCAGCAAATCGTGCTTCCACCGTGCAAGACGCGCACAAAGCCTGGGGAGCCACCGCGAATGTTCATGTCCGCTCCATGTTCTGCCGTGCCTGTCCCGAAGTACATGTTATCCGCGCTTGTGATGACGGATTGCTCTAAGGCGCCAATTTTGGACGCTTCTATCGCCGGCTCGGTCACAAACTCCAGGTTTTGGCCCATACGCTGCACTCGACGCCTTGTGATGTACTTGGGACAGTTTCCGAAGGCCTGGGTGATCCGGATCGAGAAGTGCCCATGTTGGTCAACGTGGTTGATGACACCGTTGAAGCGATTCCGACGTCGCGTCATGAAGTCGATGGCAACCGCTCCGACCATGATCCCGGGCTTCATCATACCCGCAACTGCTGCAGCATCGCGAGGGTCAAGAGCAGCATCAACATCGATCTGAGTTCCGTCTGAAGTCTCGCAGTCAGCAAAGCCGGGGTGCGCAAAGACTAGGGAGGACCAGCTAGCGTTTGAATTTGGGTCGAAGAAGCTGACCATGAAATGAGGCTGCGGGCCGACCATGTCCCTGTAGGACTCAGGAATGACTTTGTGATAGATGCGTGGCCCCATCTCATCGGAAGTGTGGACGGTGCCTTGCTTCCTCTGCAGCATTCGTTCGCCAGCATGCCAGGGTTGCTCAAGCTTCATCAAGCCAAGCTCTCCTGGAAGTCCCATCGATCGCGCTAGGTCGCTAGGTGCCGGCCCGGCCTGGATCACTGCGACGACTTATCTTAGAATGCTTGAGCCGCAAGGTGATGATGCATATGTTCCAGAGTTAACAGTCTTCTTTGCAGGCTCGCGGCCACAGCAGCGCGGGTAGTAAAGGCGAGCCGATGGAGGCCACCACAAGCTGAATGGAGTGCACCGGCACCTATAGCGAGGCCATCTCCGGGATACATGTTTGAGGTTTCAGGGTCCCGAAGCAAGATTTGGGCTACTGCAGGGTACCAAGCTCGCGCGTTTGATCCGTCACCGGGCTGGCGTGCTCTGATAAGCACGGAAAGCGAAACCTTTAATTAAATCTTCTGCTATCCCCCCCCCCCGCAAGCTTTCTATCCTACATATATATATATACACACACACACACACATACACACACACACACACGCGCATGTATCTATTTGCTTATATCCTCTTAAGCCTTAAGTCATCACAATTCATTGCAAGTTGTCAATGCGGCCATGGCCAACGAAGTGATCCTGTGTGGCATAAGCTAAGCGGATGGCAAAGCGCCTAGTCCCCTACGCACACGTGCGCCTTTTGTGCACAGCCTAAACCCTGAAGCCTAAACCCAGTGTTTGCGGAACTGCCTTCTCATAGACCTTTCTCAGCAAGCCGTAATCGTTGAGAGCGAGGGCCAGGATCATGGCTCGGGCGATGTCGCCGTCATCAAGAGCCTGCATGTTTCCCATATATATATATACACACACACACGTATACATATGTATATGTGTCTGTTTGTGTGTGTAGGCATGTGTTCATTCATGTTTATCTTTAGACATATTCCTACTTTACTCCAAATAAACAAATAGATAAATAAATAAATACATAAATGAATACATATATATATATATTGATTGATTTAATACAAAGATGTAGGAGTAGGGTGGTTGCAGTTTCACGGGCGAGTTTAGTAGGTTCCCAGGGCAACACCAGCTACGGTGGCGGAGGGACAACATAAGTAACATTCAACCGGTGAGTGTGCTTGCTGGCTTCGCAAAACCCAGCAGGACCTAGCACCAGGCCGGACACAACCGCAATCCACACACACGCACACACAAAACATGAATCAACAGCTACCAAGAGAGTGGACAACGCCGCAACAAGCAGCTCTTGGACCGCGCAGAGTGGTAAACAGTAGCAGCACTTATTTCCCCTCTTTACGACCCCAAGTTTCCGTCGTGATGACTTCTACTGGAATGCAAATCGATTTCCCAATGCCGTTGTCGGCCTTTCTACATCCGAGGCCGGGCCCTCAATCCCAGATGCCTTCAGCACTGCTGGCGCCGACACGGCTTTGGTCAGCATCTGCGGAACGAACCGGCTCGTCTCGGACCCGTAGATTCCAGAGATGCCCGCCGTGCCCATCCCCGCATCCTGGATTCAAACAGTTCAACTTCAGGTTGATGGCTTTCGGTGTTTCGGAGTCTCGGATCTGTCACGCTGAGGTTGAGCGTTGCGTTTGAACTCACCTTTCGAGGACTAGGTTACTACAGATGTCGAATCTGAATAGTTAGTAATAGTGAATTTCCCTGTTTTGCCCCGACATAGTGATACCATATTTACACTGGCACCATATTCCACTTACTAAGGCTCCTGTATCTGCTTGATAATTGACGATACGGCGAGGATTGGATTCGTTCGGGATTGGACACACCTAAGAAGGTGCAAGCTGACAGAGGGGTTTGGGATCGCCGATACTTGGGCTTTTTTTTCCCTCTCGCATGGCTGAGGAACTGCTGAGGATCTATGCCCACTAGCGAGGTCGGATTGGGAGGACCAATGTTGGGCTTTAGGCCTTGAGGTTCAGGGATTCGCCCAACTTTCAGGTCTTCCGTTCATCGCAGTCCTTAAGATGCCGTCTCTGCCGAGGCTAAGCTATGTGGTTGTACTGATGCACGACATTCTGCCCTACTACATTACAGCAAAACCTCAAACTACAACTGTGCACAAAATGTCGTACTTTGTTACTCCGTACGCGGAAGAACGTTCAGGCCTAGGGTGTGCAGTGTAGGATCTTGGCGTTTGAAGCCCTTGTCGGCACTTGTCGAGCGGAAAAGGCTGTCAGCTAGGGGCTTGGGAAGGGAGTTCGGCGTCCAAGGGTGCACTGGTTCACTGACACCTGGAGAGGGTGAGGGATCAAAAAAAAATTAAATTAGGATCAAAAAAAATTAAACCACAAAGGTCAAAAAAAATTAACGCAGTAGGAATGCAACAAAGCTTGGGAACAATCTAGGGTTACGGATCAAAAAAAATTAAATCAGGATCAAAAAAAATTAAACGGGGATCAGTAATAGTCGTAGTAGTACTGTAGTAGCAGTCCAAGTAGTAGTGGTAGTGGTGGTAGTAGTAGTAGTAGTAGCAGTAGCAGTGAAGTCCGCAGCGCAAGGAGGGGAAGAGCCAAAAGCGCTGCCAGCTTTAGGGTTTATAGGGTTCCGTTAAGGGTTCCTAGAGGGCTTCTATTCGAATTTTGTAGGTCACCGTTTTTTCGGTTATTTTAACCGTTTTTATTGGTATTTTTTTCTGTTCTGCTTGG
>CAJNJA010012496.1:0-11809 GCA_905231915.1 Symbiodinium necroappetens | reverse complement strand
AGGGTTTAGGGTGCAGGGTAGAGGGTTTCGGATCGTCTCCAAAGTTGTAGCATTGAGCCCCCGCCCCGATCTGGGCCAACCTGCATGTAGCAGCACCGCGGACGGAGGTTTAGGGCTCCGGTGTTGCACGGAGCGGTTTGGCGCTAGGACTGCAGCTGTTCTACAGGACATTGCCTTGAGCCCCACGGTCCCAGAAGCCCAGTTGCCGATGTTGCTGTTACTGTTCATGGCTTTTGGGTTTAGGGCGTAGGGTTTAGGGTTTAGGTTTAGGGTTTAAGGCTAAGGGTTTAGACGCCACCCTACTTTAGAATCCCTAATCCAGTAAACTATACTATATCTACATGTGGTAACTGGGCCTCCTATGCATGTCCTGATCCCTCAACACTAGAACCCCAGCCTTCACAGCCTGAACTGAGGGAGCTGGGGCTTATAGGGTTTAGGGTTCAGGGGTTTAGGGTCCGGGGTTCAGGGTTTGGAGTTTAAGAGTTTAGGGCTTTAGGGCTTTAGAGGGGTTTGGGGCTTTGGGGGTTTAAGTGTTTAGGGGTTTGGGGGTTTAGGGCTTTGGGGGGTTAGGGTTGGGGGTTTAGGGGTTTAGGGGTTTCGGGGTTTAGGGTTTAGGGTTTAGATTTAGGGGTTTAGGAGTTGAGGGGTTTAGGGGTTTAGGGTTCAGGGTTTGGGGTTCTAGAGCTTAGGAGTCAGAGTTTCATGTCATCTCCCTGCTGTTGCAGCAACAAGCCCAAGCCCGAAAGGAAGCTTTATGATCGGTTTAGGGTTTAGGGTTTTAGGGTTTAGAGTTTATAGGGTTTAGGGTTTAGGGGACAAGGCAACCCCAAACCTGCTAGTATGCAGGTGGAACTGCAGCTGCATTGCAGCCTAGCGCCGTTAGAAACAAACTGCTTAAGAGTCCAGGGGACTTAGTAAGAAGGTCTATTTTCGGTGCTAGAAGTGCCTTAACTTATCCTTATTCTGACCTTACTTCCAACCTTACTTACTAAGTTCCGTGAACCTAATCGCTGGGTCCTTGCTGGATACAATTTTACATTTTTGTCATAATAAAATGCTAATAAAGATTACAACTGATCATTTTTAATATGCCCGCAAGAGGGAAAGATATCGGAGGACGCGACACTTTTTCACGATCGAAAACATCGTGGGCTTGGGAAGCGAGTGCGGGCCTCGATGTTGAAGCGGTCTTTTCCGAACGAAAAAGATGAAGTAATACAGGGGCCTAAATTATTACCTATACCATTTTTGGGGCGTTCCTTATTGCAATTATATTGTAATTATTATAGTATAACATACCCCCCAAACCCTATTCTAATTCATAAGGCCCCTACAGTATGGCTTGATAAGGGTTTAGGGTTCAGGAGCTTCGGGCCGAGAGGGTTTACGAAGGGGTCGTTTCCCAATGAAGAAAAAGAAGTATGGCTTGACAAGAGGGGTGAGGGTTCAGGGGGTTAGGCTACATGAAGTGGCCTTGAAATGAAATATATATGGCTTGACAGTTAGGCTACATGAAGTGGTCTTTTCCGATCGAAGAAATGAAATATATGGGTTGATAATGGGTTTATAGGGTGGCTGTAGAGAGCTTCAGTAGGGTGCAGGATTTGGTTTCAGGGTTCGCATTCGTACTCCTAGGGCTGGTTTGATGCATTTTGCCATTGTCCTCGTGGCTACCAACACTTGATGCTTGGCGATTCCTTTGTTGTTGTTTGCTCTTGGTACTTAGAATTAAACCCTGATAAGCCAGAAGCCCCGAATCTTGGCCACTAACGCCCCGACCCAAATCCCGAAAGCCCGCATACGACCGAAACTGTAGGGGCTTTTTCGGTTAAGGGTTTGGGGCGTAGGGTTTAGGATTTAGGATTTAGGCTTTAGGAACCTAAACCCTGAACCCTAAACCCTAAACCGTGAAGTGAGCCCATGCCAAGGCTGCCTGTGCTGGTGCAGATCCGGCCACCCCCCGACAGCATCTACCCGACGTTGGATGTCCGCACGATCTATGTTGTGCCCTGGGCCGGCTCAGAATCAAAAGGATTCAGGGTGTAGGGTTTAGGTTTATAGAGGGTCAAGAAGAAGCTCAGAATCAAAAGGATTTAGGGTTTAGGGTTTAGGCCTATGTCGATGCAAAGCTGCGCTTGATGGGTCGGTCTCGTTAAACCCCTCAAGCCTGCATCCTAAATTCCCTCAAGCTTTGTTAAATCCGTAAACTCTAAAAGCTTAGAAAGTAACCATGAACCTGAAAATCCTACAGCCGTGAGTTGGGAGGTTTAGCGTTGCCTTGTGCTGGCTGTTTTGGGCTCTGTTTTGGGCCCAGTGCGGTTCCCCAAGAAGAAGGCTACGACTAATGGAGCGAGCTTACGTACCTACTCACACCATTCCCTAAGGCTTCCTCAATAAAACTATAGTATATAGTACACCCTTGCAAATAAGTCTTATAAGGCCCTTGTAAATAATATAAAGTTATGGAGAGCACCATTTCTAGTCGGAGCATGTAGGCTTAAATATCTCCACGAGGGTTGATGCTGGCAAGTAGGATTCAGATGAGGCTGCTCATCATAACTCTGAAATTCCACACCGCAAAAGCCTTGCACCTGTTTTTTGGAGCAGTTTGACGTTTGCAACGGAACACCCTTCAAAAGGACCCTCGCCGGGAGGCCTTAACCCTAAACCTAAAGGAATCGCGCGCCGGAAGTCTCCAAATGCCCTGTGCAATGCCCAAGGCCTCGCCAAACCCTGCAAAGCCCTGCAGGGCGCCCCCTACTTGGAGGTTCATGAGTAGTTATAAGTGGGGCTATAAGTAATTTTTATACTTATAACCCCATTTTAGGGGACTTATAACCCCACTTATAACTACCCATGAGCCTCCAAGTAAACCAGCAAGCCCTGAAGCCTAAAACGTAGTGGAGGGTCATAAATTGGCCCTAAACCCTAAACCCTAAACCCTAAACCCTAAACCCTACCGGTGCCTGCGTGGAGTGAAAGGTTGCGCAGGTCCACTTAAAGAAAAAAAGCCATCCTAAACCCTATAAGCCCTAGACCCTCAACTCCTGAACCCTAAAGCCCTAAGGCCCTATAGCCCTAAAGCCTTAAAGCCCTAAAACCCTAAAGCCCTAAAGCCTTAAAGCCCTAAAGCCCTAAATAGCCCTAAAGCCCTAAAGCCCTAAAGCCCTAAAACCCTTAAAGCCTTCAAGCCCTAAAGCCCTAAGCCCTCAGCCCTGAAGACCACGCCCTGATACCCCTAAACCCCGAACCGAGGGTCTGAGGTTAAGGGCTTAGGCTTGAGGTGTTTAGGGTTTTAGGGTTTTGGGGTTTAGGGTTTAGGTGTTTGGGGTTTGGGATTTAGGGTTTAGGTGTTTGGGGTTTAGGATTTAGGGTTTTGTTGGTGGTTTAGGGTTTAGGGTTTAGGGTTTTAGGGGTTTTGGGGTTAGTTGTTTAGGTGTTTGGGGTTTAGGGTTTAGGTGTTTGGGGTTGAGGGTTTAGGTGTTTGGGGCTTTGGGTTTAGGGTTTAGTAGGGTATTCGACGAAGTAGGCGAAATTTCAGGTCACCTTCCAGCAGCCGATCGTCATCTCGATTGTTGCATGCCTGCTTCATGGGAGTCGTTTTTCGGGGCTACGGGTTTCTTAGGGTTTAGGCTTAGGGCTACGGGCCAATCCGGAGTCCTTCTCAAGGAGCTGACGTCACTTGCCAAATTCAGGATACACAGTAATTACATAGTTCATGTCGTCCTCACCGTGGCGGCTTAAACGAAGTTCCTGCACAAGATTCCTCCACAAGAACCTTGTACACACAGCAAGCCCTAAACCCTAAACCCTCTTTAACCCTGCGGAGCCCCGATAAGATTCTACAAAAGAAACATGCCCTTTCCTGTACAAGGACCCGAATGGAACATAAAAAAAAACACTCGCCGGAACCCAGTTGCAAGCTCTACCTTAACCCCACCCAAACCTAAGGCAGTAAAATGAATATATGGAAGGATCACAATCAAGAAACCTAAATGCCTAGGCCCTGAACTGCAAGCCCTAAACCTAGCAATGTATGTCACTTCGGGTTTAGAAGCCCTAAACGAACCCTATGCCGTAAACCCTGTTTGGAACATCCATCGCTTCTCCAAACCTGAAATAGGGTTTAGGGTTGAGGATAATGATCGGAACGTTTCTCGGTTTTGCTGAAGCCTTCATGGTGGGCCATTGTGTGCTGGTTAATAGGGGTTTTAAAGGGTTTAATCGGGGCCTCAGCAATTAGAATAGGGCTGTGGGATAGTAGTGCCTAATTGCTCCAGATGTTCCGGGATGCCGCAGCTCTCACTCTTGACTCTTGATCCCAGAAGCTTTGGTTTAGGGCTTAGGGTTTCTACCAAGCCTACACAGCTTTGTCATCACGGATTTTCAAGGAAGAAAGCTGGATGCATCTTCGGAAGTTGATGATAAAGAGGTTTTCTTGTATTCTAAGCTTTGGAGAGGTTTTGAGGTCGTAAAGGCTGTAGAGAGTCCGAACGTAGCTTTAGGTGACCAGAAACATCTCCGCAACTCCGAACTTTAGCCCCTTAGTTGTGCACCCTGAATCAAAAACCGGATCAGGTGACGAACATGATCAACAACACGATCTCCATCACGCAAACGACCCAGCTGACGGTCAACGGGCCGCTTTGACGCGAAGATGGCTTTGATACAAGGGTTTTCTGGGTTTTGGAGTGTGTTTGGTGGTCGTTGGTAGATGAGTAGGCTTGGGATGGTAGAACGGGACTAAGACTTGCTATTTATTGCTCGGATACAGGCAGGTGCTTTGCAATCCGGATGGATGGAGGGGATGATTGAGTGAGATGACGGGTGGACACATTTTGCAAAGCACAGTGGGAGGGTGAGGGATTCTCGTTTAGGAAACTTTAGGGATTAAAACCTGGGTTTAAAGTTTGGTTTTGAACGCTAGCTGAAGCCTGAGAATGAGGTGTGGGGTCAGCCTATATCTGAATACGTGAAGGTCTCCGACTTTCTGAAGCCTCAGGTATGCGCTTGACGAGGTATATATGCAGAGGCTTGGTGTTTGGGGTTGCGAGTTTAAATGCTGAGGGTAATAATGCAACACCTCAAGGTGTTGTTGGCGAATTCGGTGAACAGAAGGCTTGATGTTGAATGAAATGCACCCACCCTCTCACACTCACTTGTCTCTAAACCACATGCTTTCGTGAAGGTTTACAGTCCAGAGGATGTCGTCTTAAGTTATTAAGGTTAAGGTTCAGAAATTAGGGTTTAGGGTCCAGAAATTAGGGTTTAGGGTTTAGGGTTGGGGAATCCTGTCTTTGCTTTTTGGATCAAGCACCGCTCTCAGGACAAATCTGGCTGTGCCCGCAGAGTTCACTACGGAGCCCTTGAGTGCAGAGATCTTCGTCACTGGCATTCCAGCCCCTTGCACAACCTCCGCCGCTTTGCTTCAGCTGAAACTCTAAACTCTTTGAGGTTGAACATATATATATATATACATACACGCATATATATATATATACATATATATATACATATACATATACATATACATATATACATATATATACACTACGATTATGGCATTAAGTACCCAAAATACTATGCCAGTTATGGTTTTGAGGTCCTAATTTAATTCCGTCATGGTAGTGTACCTAGACTCTCTCGGAAACTAAAGCCCATGACCCAGGAGTGCCAAGAGCCGACGCTGGAAGAACTCCTGGCGGCTGGCGCGGAGAACCTGTGTACGAATCTCGTGCCCAGCTCGGCTTTTTGTCGTTTTCAGGTTTACGGCTCACCGGGTTGATAGGGCCCTGTGTAGATTCTTTAGAACTTTCGGGCCAAAGTCTGGGTAATTACCCCACACCCTTAAGACCCAAACTCTAAGTCTTTTGGGGCTTCAGAGTCTGGCAGTTCAGCCCTAAACCCTGAAACCCTTATCGTCCGAGCCAGGTGGTCATTTCCACGGGCTCCTTGTCCTGCGGCGTGATTCCCACAGGCCAAAGGGTCTCGGGTTTAGGGCTTAGGGACTTGACTCCTGAGGGTTCCCAACTATATAGATATACTACAATAAACCCTAAACCCTAAACCCAAAACCCTAAACCCTAAACCCAAAACCCAAAACCCTGTTCTGATACATTACCATTAGATTGGGGTTTTGGGGTTTCTTGTAGTAGGACTATACCAATAAAGGACCTGGGAAAAGATGGTTCTAAAGATTCAGGCTTCTGCATCAGGCATGTCATTGCAGGTATAGTATGCAAAGTATTCAAAGTACCGCCAAGAATTGGTCTCTCTCTCTCTCTCGCTCTCTCTCGCTATCTGTCTCTATATATATATATGTATCTCTCTCTCTCTCTCACCTCCTGCTGCTACAGTCCCTTGGATCCCGAAGCTCTACCCGTGGCCCGAAATCATAAGTAATCCTAAAAACCTGGGTCCTTTCGGCTACGGGCAAACCTTAGACCCTATATTATGGCCCTAGATGTGTTCTTTTGGTGATTGAATCTGGCCTATAGTAGCTTCCGGACCTTGTACAGAGCTGGACTTCCTAAACCCTTAAACCCTAAACCCCCCAAACCCTTAAACCCCTAAATCCCAAACCCGGGCTTTAGGACTTTGCGGGGTTTGGGGCTTTCGGAACGTGGGAACTCCGGGGGTCCTCCTCACCCTCAACCCTAAGCCCCAGATATGGGTAGTTCTCTAAATTAGGGGTCCCTTTTCGGGTTTCTTAAAGGATCTATAAGGGCTTCTACAAGTGCACTATAAGGGTTTCTACAATTAAATAGGGTCCCTTTGCGGGTCCTTTTTATACACGTGCCGACCTAGTGTGGGGACCTAAACAGCCACCCTAGCCCCAAAGCCTTAACACCCCGAAAGGAAATCACTAAGCTTAAACTCCAGACCTCGACCCTCAGGGCTAAACCCTAAACCCCTAAACCCTAAGCCCTGAAAACCTAAACCCCTGAACCCTGAACCCGAAAATCTAAGCCCTGAACCCCTAAAACCTAAACCCCCAAAGATGGAGCCCCAAGCGATCCGAAGATCCGAAAGGCTCCCGACCGCAATCCTAAACCTTGAAACCCCCAAACCCTAAACTTTAAAACCCCAAAGCCTTAAAATTCGAAACCCCAAAAACCCTAAACCCTAAACCCCTAAACCCCTAAACCCCTAAACCCAAAACCCCAAACCTGAAAACCACCAAAAACCCCTAATAAAACACTGAAGCTCCAGACCTCAAACCTTATTTCTGCGTCAGCCAACGCCCGGCTCGGTCTTTGCCTGGTCCTTCGCCGCGGAGTCTCGCCTGTAGATGAGCTCCTTCTGGGGGATCGATTCCCTAAACCCGAAACCCTAAACCCGATTCCCTAAACCCTATAAACCCCGAAACCCGAAACGCTAAACCGTTTTTCTTTTTGTTGGGGAGGGGGAGGCACCTTGCAGCCCCTGTTTTGGGCTTTACGGGTTAGGGTTCAGGATTTTGGGTTTTGGGTTTAGGTTTACCTTTACGGGGCTTGGCTTAAGATAGGCGCCTAAATAATTGCCAACACTATTTTGGGGGTTCCTTATTATTATTATTATAGTACAACAGACCCCAAGACCCGATTCTAACTATTAAGGCCCCTACATTAGCTCAATTCATGGTTCCTTCCTATCCGGCGGTTCAGGGTTTAGGGTTTAGGCTCCTTGTGTTGAGCCTTGGGGCTTCCTTCCTTTTAGGGTTTAGGGTCTAGGGTTTAGGGTTTAGGGTTCAGGGTCTAGGGTTTAGGGTGTTTTATAATAAGGCTACGGCCTCTTCCCTTTTTCTGAGTTATGGCTTTAGGAGTTCAGGCTCAGGGTTCTTTCTTTTCATTTCTTCGTAAGGCTTCCCGTTTTTTGAAAAGTTAGGGGTTCGTAAGCCAATAAGAACTGTTGCATGTCAGGCACACTCATTCAGGGGGCTACTGGTTAACCTGGAGTTGATCGGGTTTGGGGTTTAGGGTGTAGGCTGTAGGCTGTAGGGTTTGGGGTTTAGGGTTTAGGGTTTAGGGTAGGGTGTTGATTGTTCTGAATGTTCTGGAGTCTGGCGTTTGAGGGTTTGTCCGGCGACAGCTGCTGAACTCAGAACTGCACAGCTTACACCCGAAAAGCTTTGAAACCAAATATCGCCGTTGCCTTTTACCCCGTCTGCGGGCCAAATCACGGGCCCTCATGCGCCTCTTCCAAAGATATGCTGAGGGTATCCGATGGTTGGGGTCTGACTACACCTGCACGGATATGGTCGCGGCTTGCATTTGTCTGTGCAGGGAGGATCCTTGATATGGCTCTTGGAGTGGGCCAGTCCACATAACTCCTCAATCCCCCCTAACCCCTAAACCCCAAAACCCTTAAGCCCGTAAGCCTGGAAGGCAATGAGCCCTCAGCGCCAGATGCTCGAAGCCCTAATTTTAAGCGGGAAATTAGTAACAATATTTTCTGAACCCCGTTCTATTCTAATCATCAATGGTAGACGCAGGCCATTGCCTCAACCCAGCCTAAACCCCGTACCCTCATAAGGTTAAGTCCCAATCTGCAAAACTCAGAGTGAAACATAAAACTAAGGCCCGTTACATAAGCAAGCTTTACTAAAGCAAACTAGCTGCAGCTTTCAAGTCAATGTCTAAAGCCATAGCAGTGGAGCAAGATTTTTGAACAGAACCGCTAAAGCCAACAAACCCTAAGGCTCTTCACCCTGCTCCCGGAACCTTAAAACCCTCGCCCTTGAACCTAAACCCTGAGCTCTAAGCCCCTACGCCCTAACTACCCGAAGCCCTTCAATCTGGACCCCCCCCTAGCAACACGAAACCCTCAACTTCTAAAGCCTGGAAGAGCCTGACCCATAGGCCCCTAAGTAGTTCCTTTTTGGGATTACCTCATAGGATTCTAAATATAAACCACAAAAAGGAGCTACCGAGGGGCCTATGGGTCAAGCCTTAAACCAGGTCTATTCGCCGACCGGTACTGTGCTGCCTTTGGGCCGCCGGGCTCCGTACAGCCGGAACAGCCGTCGGTGGGAGGCAGAGGGTATTGTCCTGACGGCTCTATGATACAAACGGGGCTTTTCATCATCCTAAACCCTGAGCCCCTGAAACCTAAACCTTATACCCACCAAAGGTACGTTCAACAAATCGTATCATGTAAGCCCTTCAAAGGCCCAGAACAGCCCCTGTATCATATGAGAGGGTTCTTTCAGAGCCGTTAACAGACCACTGAAAGGAACCCTTGACGGGGTCTATGGGATTTCAGCCAAGCTTTGGTGGGTTAGGATCTCACTGCTCAACATCGGGTTTCGGAGCTTTGAGGGTTTGGCGGGTTCCGCTCCTTCACAGGTGAAGCGGTAGTAAAGACACTGCTTCGCATCATGGCAGCCATCATGATGATACGAAGAATCAAAGCATGTCATGCATGCACGTATACATATATTATGCGTATATACATATATATATATACATATATATATATGTGTGTATATATATATTTACACATATGTAGACCATATGTATATATATATATATATATGTATATACATATATATATACATATATATATATGCATATATACACACTTATATACTTAGAGAGAGAGATATGTTCACGCCGATGCCTGCTGACCATGCTCACCAAGCCCGCAACCGTTGCTGCTCAGATCGTGAGCGCGTGAAGCCCTGATTTTATCTCGGAGCCTAAATAATTGGAAGAGGGCTCCCTGTAAAGGTTTCATACAATGGTTGCTCTCAGGGTTTTCTGAGGGGGCCTCAATGATTTCCAATACTGCTTTGGAGCTCAATGTTGCACAACCTCCTTCGGCTTATTCTTTTAAGGCCCCTTTGTTGCACCGCCAGTGGTCTAGGGAGACCCCTGATGTTGTAAGCCCCCTTTCTTAAGGTGCGTTGAAGTTATTTCAAGACGAGCTTCATACTAGGATGCCTGCAATAATGGTGACTAGGGATGGCCTTAAAACATAAACCGCCGAGAAACTCCCCAGACTTTGGGGTATACCTTATCCGTTATCCTGTTTCATCCCTAAATCTAAGACATTTTCAGGTGGGTAGTTACTGTGATCGGAGCCTTACAGAAGGTCTATACACCTTATAGAAGCCTTATAGAAGCCCTATATACCCTAAACTCCCCACCTGTAGTTTCCTTTAACTAAATGGCAAACCGTGAAGCCTTAGACTGCAAGGGTCTATGTTACCCTAAACCCTCAACCCGACACCCCTCCAACATACCCGAACCTACTCTTTTTTGTCGGGATTTATATGAAGAGCCTACAAACAAAGTAGGTTATAGTAGGATTCATAAGAAGAACCTAGAAAAAAAGTAGGTTATGGTAGTGTAGGGCTTATAAAATCGCTTCTAACCCTTCCGCAGGCCTCCAGCAGCCACAGCAGGACATGTCTTCCTCGGATCCCATCATTGTTGTGGTGGGTCTCCTGCAAGCAATCACGGTGACCACAGAGGTTTGAGCATGCCCTAATTAGCCTTGCGGTCTCTAGGTTTTACAATGTGTAAGTTTAGGGGTTTAGGGGTTAGGGCTTTAGGGGTTTAGGGTTTAGGGGTTTAGGGTTTAGGGTTTAGCTTTTAGGGGTTTAGGGGTTTAGGGTTTAGGGTTCAAGGTTAAGAAAAAGGGTTCTGGACAGTGTGTTAGATGAGAGGGTTTTCTAGTTTTCGAAGGATATCGCGTAGCGGCATCCCATTGTTTTCATGGTCCCCAACAGAACATGATAAAATACCCCTAACCCCGTTTTACAAGAATGAGGGTTCAGGGTTGAGGGTCATCATATCCCCTTTGACATATAGAGTTCCCATATTATGGTTATGCAAGAATGAATGAACTTTCGGCCATGTGCTCAAAGTCTTTCAGGTCAGTCCGACACCTTGCAGCAAATAGAATGAGCAAGAACTTCGTACCATCCCCCCCAAAAAAAACTAAACCGTAAACCCTAAACCCCTAAAGCCCTAAACACTTTTGGCACACTGCTCAGGGAACCTGTACCCCAGATTCTGAGTACATCATGAAGACAAGAACCCTGAGTCAGTATCCGAGGATCCGACATCCTTCGCTAGGCGACACTACGAAAGCCTGCATCCTGGGGTTTAGGATCTCGGGCAGACTGGGAAAAAAAGGCCAAGATTCCAGCATGCAAAATCCTAAATGCACCAGATCCTAATCCAAAGACCAAAACCTAAACCCCCAAACTCAAGGCTGAACCCTAAACCCGAACTCCTGAACCCTAATCCCTAAGCCCTAAACCCCTGAACCCTAATCCCAAGACAGAATCCCAAAGAATCCGAGATGGCGATCTCCCACCGGACAACGTGTCACAAGGCTACCTGCAGGCAGGGCACTCGCGATTTTGTTTCAGGATCGTTGTTCTATTTCATTTTACTTTAAGTTTCTTTTGGGGGTGGGTAGGGTTTAGGACTGGGGGTTAAACCCTAAACCTTAACCCTTAAGGGTTTAGGGTTTAGGGTGGGGCTTGCGGCTCAGGGTTCACGGGTTCACGGGTCTGGGGCTATTTGGCCGTGCTTGCTTGTGGGCATCAACTTGAAGACTGCGGCTTCAGTTTAGGGTTTAGGGCACAGGGTTCCTTTAAAGGGTTCCTTCAAGGGATCTATAGGGTTCCTTAAAGGATTTTAGGGTTTTTCAGGGCTTTGGGCTTAGGGTTTAGGGTTCAGGGTTTAGGGCTTCGGGCTTTGGGTTTAGGGTTTAAGGTTTAAGGTTTAGGGCTTAGGGCTTAGGGGTTTAGGGCTTAAGGGTTTAGGGTTTAGGGCTTAAGGGTTTAGGGTTTAGGGTGCATAGGCATGAG
>CAJNJA010012495.1:0-13097 GCA_905231915.1 Symbiodinium necroappetens | reverse complement strand
TTAGGGTTTAGGATGTTAGGGTTTAGGGTGGGTGGGTTTAGGGTTTAGGGTTTAGGGTTTAGGGTTTAGGGTTTAGGGTTTAGGGTGGGTTTAGGGTTTAGGGTGGGGGCTTTGGGGATTATACCTCTCAGGGAGCGTAGGCTGTTCAGGACGTGGGGTTGGAAGGCGAAATACCCAAACTATCCGCACCCAGGAGCAACAGGTACCATTCTGGGAGGATATGGGAGGATGCAAAAGCAGCTCCAAGCCGTTGTACTCTTTCAGGGTCATTTCACCCTGAAGTTTAGCAAAAACCCGCCCAAACCCTAACCCTAAACCCTAAACCCTAAACCCTAAACCCTAAACCCTATAAACCCTAAACCCTACACCCTAAACCCTAAACCCTAAACCCTATAAACCCTAAACCCCAAACCCAGACCTGAACCCCTACACGCCAGACCCCACAAAAGGTCTTGTTGCTTTGCCTGAGGGCTACGACGTTCGCCCAGGGCTGCAGCGGGATTTGGGGCTTTCGCGCTCGTGCCTACCCTAAACCCTAAACCCCTAAACCCCTAAACCCGAACCCCTAAACCCCTAAACCCTCGAGCCCTAAGCCCTACATCTCGAGTTTTGGGGAGGAGACCCCTCGGGTTTAGGGCTTTGCAGAGCTATAGGGCATGAGAAGTCCCAGATTTTTATGGCTTCGATTTGAAGGCTTCCAGGTTCAGATTTTGCGGGCTTGAGGGTTCGATTTTGGAGTTCTGGGGCTTAGCACGACTTCTACAAAGTAAGATGGCGCAACGTGACGACCGACGCGAAGAGTATCCGGTGCGTTTTGCGAGGGCTACCAAGTAAGGTAGGGGCTGTCGCAAGTCGAGGTTTGGGATGGATGAGAGACATCATTACCCAAAGGCCCCTAAGTAGTTCCTTTTGGGGATTACCTTATAGGATTCTAATGTATTCTAAATATGAACCACAAAAAGGAACTACTTAGGAGCCGATGGGTATAAACATCACTAGACTCGAGTTTTTTGGCGTTACAAGCGGACATTATTATTTTGACCCTCATGTTGCCCAACACTGCCACCCTAGCAAGCAACGGAACTCTAGCGACTCAGGATCTCAGGTTCAAGGTTGGAGGGCTTGCCAAAACGTTCCAACAGATTGGCCTGCACAAAACAGCAAAACACCAAGTCCCTGTGTATAACCGCAAAACCTCGCAGAACTTTCAGAGGAACCCGAAGAGATACCCTTCTAGAACCCACTAAAGCAAGCCTAAAGCACCCCTTCAGGAGGCGGCGGTCCTTTTGTGGATTTCAATATCGCAGCATTCCAGCGTAGCAACAGGAAGCCACCAACGATGTCGAAGATCGCAGAGAGACCATGGCTGGTGAAAACAAGTCCTCCAAAAAGGGCTTCACGATTTCAGATTAAGGTTTCCGGCTTAGAACCCGAGGCATTCGGCATTGACGGTGTAGGGGATTGGGGCCAAAAACGTGGTCTCGGTGGGGCGGGACTCAAACTCTCAACATTGTGCGTTGTGTTCTGCGGGGTTTCAGTGTGGTGAGCATGTTGGACTGCCATAGTCCCTTGGAGCCCAGTTTTCTGCACGGTGCCTATGGTTCCCACATCACAGTAACCTACGATAATCAGTGTATAAGTGGGCCCTTGGGGTAATCTGCTTGAAAGATTCGGCGGTCATATGGATCTTGGGTGTGTGACATACATAGTACTTCAAGCAAGGGTGTTGCGGGGTTCCAGAGCAAAAGTTTGGGGATCTAAAGGGGATGCATTTTAGAGTTTTTCAAGCGTCTGTAGGCACCGACTGCTAGGTGGCACTCATTGCTATGAATAGCGTGAGGCAGCTTTAAATAAGCTAATTTGCTTTTCGGGGGCATTCGCGAATAAGAAGTTCGGTCTGATAGCTGCAGCCGAACCAACAAATCCTTGCATTGTGAGCATACGGCCCGGATGAATGGGTGTTGTACCGCTAGTTCTTAGTTCTGACTTGATGAAACCAAGGTCCGTAATCAGTCCGGGAAGAATCCTTGAACAAATTGCGAAACTTGCACTGGAGAGTCCACTGCAGTAATATGAGGGTAGTAGCTGCATGATTTCAATCAAACCTTGCATGGTCCAATTGGGTTAGGGTTGAGGGTGTCTAAGTGCGATTGTCAAGTATTGGTTTGGGTTTAAGCTTTAGGAATATCGGTTTGGGGCTTGCGGGTCGAGACTTTTGGGTTTATAGCACTTATACAACAGCCCGGGTGTACTCATACTAGGCCATAAACTGACTCGTCTGTGAAATCCCGTGTGTGTGTGTGTGTACAAATGTGTATACACAAATACATACATGCATACATTCATGCATGCGGTCATATACAGTAGTACATACAAACACATATACAATCATATACATTTACTATACATACACATATACATATACACGCAAAAAAAGGCACGGTCTAGGCATGCTCTGATCGGCCATGTGCATTGTCAAGGACTTGGCAGTCCTGCGTCCAAGACCTCGAAGCGGCTTTGGCAGAAGCCATTTTGGTACCTGGTTCTGGGTGTAGAGTTGAAGGTTCAGGTAGGGTTTAAAGTTCGAGTTTAGGGTTTCGGGAATAGGGTGCTCTTGAGCCTACGAGCCGAACCCCAGCAGCCGACAAAAAGGCGCCCCGGCAGACTGACCGTAGAAACTCCAAGCATGTCTGTATGTCCCAAAACAGCAGTGATTAATTAGATCAGGAGCAGTAACAAGTTGACTCATACAATATCATGACAATGACTCTCACAAGTGCGTGAGGGTTTGTTGTCGATGTTGTCGGGGCTGCTCACCTCACCGAGCTAATGAATGTTGTTTGTGGCTGCCAAATGTTGAGAGGGAGGGTGGCCACGTCACTAACCACCTATTCCCCTTGCAGGCACATGCACCGACACTCTCTTTTCACTGATAGCGCTCAGTCGTAGATCTGTGCAGCGAGAAGTGTAAGTGAGTTGATGGTGGAGCACAGTCTGTCAAGCAGGCCTGTGATATCTAGATCATGGTTCACTCTCATAGCTGTTATCGTGACACCCACGAATTGTACGAGGCATCGAGGTCTGTTCGTAACAAGAAGAATAATAACACCAGTCAAAATCGCCATGACAGCAACCAGAATAGTGCACTGACAGCGAACTGATCTTCAAGGGGCCAGCTGTCAGAGCTGAAGCGGCTGGCAGGAGCTGATGTCACGTCGTGGAGCACCTCGACGGTTTAGGATATGGGGTTTAGGATGACTTCGGGTTTAGGATCATAGCATTTAGGACGTCCACCAGTGCTAAAAGCTGGATTTCGGGGGCTCAAAGTCCTTTATTTCGCACCGTGTTTAGATACTCAGGGTTTGGGGCTCGAGTCTGGGGCAGAAGGAACAAAAACAATTAAGGGGGCACAAAACTACTTAAGTGGCCATACATTGTTTATGCCCTGGGTTTGGGGGTCTAAGGCCGAAGGAACAAACAAATCTTTTGAGGGATCAAAAAGCAACTCATAACCGGCCGTAGAAGGGTGCTTTTTTGCGCCCTGGGGTTGGTGGTGTAAGGCCGAAGGAACAAAAGAATAAAGAGACATAGCTCAGACAACTGGCGGGGCTGCTTTCACACCCCGAACAAGCTGCTTTTTTTTCGTGCGCTGTTTAGATCCTCAGGGGGTTTGGGGGTCTAGAGTCTGGGGCAGGAGGAACAAAAGAATCTTTAAGGGGGCAACAAAACTACCTAACCGGCCATACAAGGGCTTTCCACACCTAAGGCCGAAGGAACAAAAGAATCTTTAAGGAGGCAAAAAGCAACTTACCGGCCGCACAAGGCTTTGTTCACACCCTGGGTTTGGGAAGGCCGAAGGAACAAAAGAATAAAGAGACGTAAGAGAGAGAGAGACAAAGAGACGGAGAGACAGAAAGACAGAGACACGGAAGCACCGGGAAAGAAAGAGAGGGTGACAGATGGAAAGACACAGAGAGAGAGAAAGAAAGAGAGAGGGAAAGAGACAAAACGAAAGACGGAGGGAAACCAAGTGGGACGGGGGAAAGCCGAGGTGAGAGAAGGAAGACAAAGGTGAAGAGAGAAAGAGCGAATGAGAGACAGAGAAACGGAGCGACAAACAAACAGAGTGACGGAGAGACAGAGGAACAGAGGACAGGGAGAGAGGTAAAAAAGAAGAGGGCATGGAAGCGGAGAAGAAGGCAGGAAAAGGGCCGGGTATAGGAAGCGAGACACAGCAACGAAGGCCAGCGGAAAGGACTGGAAGGGAAAGGAAGGAGAGTTAGGGGAGAGGAGGGGAGGGCAGGGGAGCAGAGGCAGTCTGCCAAAGGCCACCGGGAGGCCCGTGAGGGCAAGCAGCCTGTCACAAGGCCCACAAGAGAACAAGGAGCAAACCGCTCGAAAGGGACTAGAGAGTTTGAGAACAAAGGACAAACCAAGCGGAAGAAACTAGAGAGTTTAAGGAAGAAGGAGCAAACCGATCGAAAAACACTAGACAACTTGAGAACACAAGGAGCAAACTGCTCGATTGAGATGAGAGCATTTGAGAACAAGGAGTAAACCGATCAAAAAAGACTAGAGAACTTGAGAACAAGGAGAGAAACCGCTCGAAAAATACTAAAGAATTTCAGAACAAGGAACAAACCGCTCGAAAGAGGCCAGCTAGACTTGGGAGATGTCGAGCAGTCTGTGCTACAAGAAGCCACTCCATACCATCACAAATACTCTACCCATAGGCCCCTAAGTAGTTCCTTTTTGGGATTACCTTATAGGATTCTAAATATCAACCATAAACAGGAACTACTTAGGGGCCTATGGGGAAGCCCAAACTCTAAAACATCCTTAAACCCTAAACCGACAATTCGCAGCCTAAAGCCTCGAATCCCCCCCCTGCCTTCCCCGCCCCTCCGAGACAAGTGCAAACAGCCCTAAGTCTGAAACGGTGGGGCTACGGCTGATACCACAAACGGTATCTCTTATACTACTACAGTATTCCTCCAGATACTAACTTCTGCTGACGTCCCATCCCTTCTCAGCGCCGGCGCTACAGCGCAGTAGACGGCCGTGAGCAGCGCGGTGAGTGCTTCGCAGGTGATGCAGATGGTCGCCAAGCGCATGGCCGGATTTCTGTATTTAGAGTAGGGTTTGGGGTGTCTTACATGCTTAGGGCTATAGGGCTCAGGGGTTCAACATTAGTTAAATAATCGTAGGCCCACAGTTCACACTTTGACAATCCTTGCGAAACCCTAACTCCGAAACCTATAGCCCTAAACCCAACTCTTCTACAATATCCTTGGGGCAGTGGTGCAAGCGCGGGGCTCCGCGGCCGTAGGCTTCACTGCTCGTGGCTTAAGGAATCATTTAGGTTTAGGGTCTAAGGCGGGGTGTAGGGTTTAGGGTGTACTCTGCCTCGAGTCGGGCTCAATATCCAGCTAAAGGTCCGAGTAAGAGTACATAATCTCAACTCGACAAAACCATCCGATGTTGCTGCCACTCTAGACTAAAGAAGTACCTAAGTATCGGGTATCTTGGACCCTGGAGGTGCCGTACTGGGATTGGCAGAAAAAGGGGTCACGTTTTATACTGTGCTTCGCCATGCTGCACCACACTCCACCCTCCTCCTGCTGCTACTGCTGCCACTACCACCATTACTACTACTACGGCGACGACTACTGCTACTGCCACCACTACCACTACCACTACCACTACCACGACAACGACCACGACCACGACCACGACCACTACCACTACGACTACCGCTACCACTACCACTACCACTACCACTACCATTACCACTACAAATGCTACTACCACTACAGCCGCCACCGCCACTACCACTACTGCCAACACAGCCACGACTACCACAGCGAGCAGAAGATTTCATGACTGTGAACTGCGGTACCCAAAATATTCTACCTGGTGTAGTTCAAGCTCGAAAACCGTATTTGTTGAGCCTTGGTCCCCAATCAGCAAATGGGGATGCTTCGACTAAACGCGAAGAAGTAGGGTCTACATCAGTTTCAACCAGCTTACTTCAGCAGCACTTGTGCTGTTTCCGGCTACCTGCTTAGTCCATCTTGCTCAGGTAGGATTGAAGCTAAGAGCTGTTTGTTAAGGGCGGGTTGGATGTTAAGGTTTATTTTAGAACCCTAAGGGTCCAAGTACCCATTATTTAAGGACTTTGGGGCCTTTTTGGGTACCTAAAACCATAAATAAGGACTACTTGGACCCTTAGGGGAACTTGCGATCAGGGATTGCTGCTCCGAGCTTCGTCTTTCAGGCTTACGGCCCGGAGGGCCTAAATGATTTCAGCTTCCTCTTCCGGGTCGGGGGTAGTAGTGCTATGGGGCAGCTGGAGTGGAAGACCTGCACCAAGCATCCGGATCGAGTTTCGGGCTTGGGGGTTGCTAATCGCATCTTTTCTCAAGCAACAGCGCCAGATAGAAAGACGTTCATGCATCTCAGCAACACAGGTCACACGCCCTCTCGTTCTTGCTGTGCTCCATGGGCATGCAAACTGCAGCACTTATGCAGCGCCTGCTACAAAGGGCTGCAGCTGTCCCTTGTAGCCTTAAAACTTAACCTGACAACGTGAGAACAGGGGCCCGTGGCACAGTGGGTCTCCCAACCCTGAACCCTATAGCTGGGCGTTGACATCTCATTCTCAGACCTGACAACTCTTGCACCGTAAACTCTAAACCCATCTGCAACTTACTAAACCCTATAAACCCTAAACCCTTAAGGTTTCGGCCCTAAACCCTAAACCTTGAAGCCTTTGGGTTTCGGGTCGAGGTTCCAGGGGGCAGGTCAGCCGCGCCCAAGCGCTGGCTCTGTGGCTTCCCACGTGTAAGGTACTGAATTTCTCCCACTAGAGGCCCCTAAATCTGCAGGGTTTAGGGTTTATAGGGTTTAGGGTAGAGACCTTGAGAGTTGGACTATAGTTAGGGCCTTGGTTTTGGGAGTGTGGGGTTATAGCATGAGCATGCTTATTCGGGGAGTCCTATGAGCAATACTACTACTAATATTCCCGGCCCCTGAAGCTTTGACTTAGAATGCTTCTTTGCCCCAAACTCACCCTAAACCCTAAACAATACCTATAGTCTCCATTGTAGTTCCTTTTGGGGGATACCTTCTAGGATCCTTAATACTAGATTTGCTTAAACAAAAAAAAGGAACTACAATGGAGACTATAGGTAATGACACAAGGCTACCCGAGCGCACAGACACAGAGAGGGCGGATCCTGCAGGCCAATATTCGGTGCGCATGGGCACACAGCGAGCATGATCATGAGCAGCTCCCTCTGCGAGTTTTCAGACTATACAGGGTGCCCGAATAGGAACCCCGCGATAAAGCATCTATTTCAAGATTCGGGGTAGACACCTTACATATCCTTAATCCTTACATCAAACTGATACTGAAGCTTCGGGGTTTCTACCTTACATATCCTTACATATGAAAAGGGTACTCAAGATTCCGGGGGCATATGCTACTGATAGTCTTGAACAGGTTGGGTCGAGGCTCCTGCATGGAAAACAAAAATCCCCCCAAAAAAAACTGCAAGCAAGAAAGAACCAAACCTGTACTTCAGTGGCTCTAAACCCTAAACCCTAAATCCTAAACCCTGGACCCTAAACCCTAAGGTTCAGGGCTTCGGGTTATGGGATTCAGGGCACTTCGGGTTTAGGGCTTCGGGTTTGTGGGGGTGGGGATCTCCAGCGCCGAAGGCCGAAATCCCGGGGACAGGCCCAAATCCCCAGACCCAGAACCCGCAGTTAGTCTAGAACCCCCCGAAGCCCGGGTTTAGGGTTTAGGGGTTTTAGGGTGTAGGGCCCTACACCCTACGCCCTAAACCCTGAAGCATGAATCTGAAGTCATGGCCCTAAGCCCAACTAAACCCTAAACCCTAAACCCTAGACTTTGCACCCTGCACTTCGACATTGAACCCAAGCTGACCTCTTCAAGATGAGGGTTTAGGGGTTTAGGGTTTAGGGCTTTAGGGGTTTAGGGGTTTAGGGTCCGGGGTGAGCATGACTTGAATGATAAGACAGGATTCCCGGCTGCCGTACATGAAATTTCATTGGGGCTTACTACAGGAGCACTCATCACAAGTAGGGGTGGTGCATCATCGCGCAACTGTATTGGGACGATCATGGAATAGCATTCCTAACTATTCACGCCCCTATACTACACGGTCCTAGTGGCCAAAGGTTTTAGACAAATGGAGCTCCATCTGTCTATGATTTACGACTTGGGAAGGATCGAGGGCTTAGGGCTTAAACCCTATAAACCCCTAAACCCTACACCCTAAAACCCCTAAACCCCCAAACCCCTAAACCCTATTCAGGCAGCACGCGGGCCGGTTTCGCATGGCTGCCATGATCAGGATCGCACCGGTAGCAGCTCAGAGGCCCATCGCCTGACACGAGACACCGCACAGGGGTTTAGGATCCAGAGCTTCGAGTTTCGGGTAAAATCTGCTTCGGGGATTTAGGACGTGGGAGACTGTGCCTTAAACTCGCTGCAGGCCCCAGCCAAGCCACCTCGAAGCCCTTTCAAAACCTGTGACCTTGATAGCTGCAAAGCAGTCTCAAGACTCAGTGCTTCTGGTGCATTCAGGGTTTTTAAGGATTAGGGTGTTGGGGTTTAGGGTTTAGGGTTTTAGGGTCTAGGGTTTTCGATACCGGTTTTGTGCGGCCGAGTTCCGAACTGGAATCAACATGACATATCCTGCACCCCTGGCTTCAAGGACCCCTCTGGCAAAGTCCAAGGACGGGGGAAGAGTACTTGGAGGTTCATGTGTGCTTATAAGTGGGGTTATCAGTCCCCTAAGTAAGGGTATAGTTATAGTTACCCTACTTATAACCCTACTTATAACTAGCCATGAACCTCCAAGTAGACGAAGGCTCCCCCATGCCCTCACTCTTCAAGCACTTGAACTGCAAGAAGTCCCTTGCGGTTGATCCTTAATTAAGGTAATGCAGGATTTCCATCATCAGCAGTAGCTTAGTTTTGCTTCGTTGCTCCATCGTCTTAATGCCAGCGTTGTCAATGTTGGCTGATTGCTGTTTTCTTTCCTACTGGCCTGCACTACCCCGCACACGAAGGCAAGGAAGAGCCTTGATTCTTTAAACCCCCGGCAGTGGACTCAATCTTCCCAACCTCCTAGTCAGAACCGCGAATGCCCCCTGAACCCCAAACCCCTAAACCCTAAACCTCATAATGGCAAAGGGTATAGCTACGCTTTGGCACAAGAGGGATTAGGATTCTGGGGGCCCCAGTCCGCTTTTGCTGGCATATTGAAGGGCACGTCTTCAACTCAGCAGATTTAAGGCCAAGCTTAGGGTTGAGGGTTTAGGGCCTATCCATAGGCCCCTAAGTAGTTCCTTTTCGGGACTACCTGACAGGATTCTAAATATAAACCATAAAAAGGAATTACTTAGGGGTTTAGGGCTTATCTAGGGTAAGTAAGTTTGCACCTCAGTTGCCACTGCAGGAGTAGTATGGGATCTCCTGCGCGAGGAGATCAAGCGAATTCTGTCCGTCTCTCTCTCTCTCTCTCTCTCTCTTTCTCTCTCTCTTTCTCTCTCCACATATATATATATATATGTATCTCTCTCTCTCTCCCTCTCTCTCTCTGTGTTTGTCTAAACCTTAAACCTCAGAGAATGTCTCCCTTGCTCTATCGCTCTCTCCCCCCTCCTCTGGATGCAGCAGTCTCGCAGGATTGGTTTCCCCTTCGAAGTGCATGCCTACAGCAACTGGCCGGTCGACCCCATCTACAACAACTGCGCCCCTTCTGGTGAATACTGTCACTGTCGCCTTGTATATCCTCTTTGATCAGTGTTCTGCTTGCTACCATGGCACGACTAGGGTTCCGACGGCTACAGCTCTTCGGATTGCGACCCTAGAAGAAACGATTGGAAGCGGGTAGACAGGTTCTCTCAACTGCGCAGTGTTGCATCCGAGATCATGTATTGCAAAAAATCTAGCTTTTCCAACATGCACTCACTTCCAAGACGCAATTGCAAGCAATGCATAGTGCTTTGATCACCAGCTCCGGAGTGTGAACCCTAGCTGGACATGAACCCTACTCGCATTCACCGAACCTGAACCTTTAAACCCGTCAAATGCCGAAACTCAAAGTCTACAACTCCTTGCTTGTTTTCCGCGCGCCTGATACACGTCCCATGTCCAGGCGGCTTGGACAGAGGATACAGTCGCCAACCTTAACAACGGCTGAGGCTTTGGGGCGGGCTGGGGTTTGTGGTGCAGTGTTGGAATTCCATCGAGGGCACATCATCTTGACATTATTGCTGAAAAGAGGGGTGTCTTGGAATACATTCTAATTTTATGGCTCTACTAAGCAACCCTAGAAAGAACTACTAGTCGACTATTCAGCCTGCTATCTTACTGCTTCGAATCAAGAGTCATCACCTAAACTGGGTTCTTGTTAAGGGATGTAGTTTAAGTTACCACAATAGGGATCTACAGAAATTAATATGGTTTCCTTACTATGGTAACTTAAACTAAAGCCCTCAACAAGAACCCAGTAAACCCCGAGCGCTCGAGGCTAGACCGAGTGAACCTTTTCCCTACAAGCCGAACCCATAAGCCCCAAGCAAACGACCCAATCGGAATAGCCGCTAAAGCCTATAAAGGGGGTTTCGGGTGGTTCAATTAGCTTTACAGTGCAGGATGTAAGGCTTGGGTTGAGGGTTTAGGGTTTAGAGTAGAGATCTGGCCGTGAACCCCCAATCCTGGGCCAGCACAGCAGTCTGAGCCAAGTACATGACACCCAGCAACGACAGCCCGGCATCCAGTTTCCACTGGCCGCCAATCTGCCGAAGCGCGGACACGA
Organism: Symbiodinium necroappetens; assembly: GCA_905231915.1. NCBI lineage: Eukaryota > Dinophyceae > Suessiales > Symbiodiniaceae > Symbiodinium > Symbiodinium necroappetens. The sequence goes on along the minus strand of CAJNJA010012495.1, from coordinate 2,241 downwards.
CATTTTGCTTGGTGTAGAGTTTGCCCCTAGCCTCCATCGGAGTTCCTCTTCTGGGTTACCTTGCATAGGACCACAATCTAATGTTGCTTAAACCAGAAAAGGAACTACAATGGAGACTGAAGGTAATAGAGTTCAGGAATGGGGGTGCTTTCCTGGGTTCTTGTTAGGGGACTTAATTTAAGTTACCATAATAAAGAAACCACATTATTTACTATAGATCCCCATTATAGTAACTTAAATAGAATCCCTTAACAAGAATCGAGTTTCCTTCAACATAAGGCTTTCGTGTCCAGGCCTTCTTGTGCTGAGGGACCCTTTGTCTGAACGATCCTACAGAGCCCCCTCCACTGATAGGCCGAGGAATGTGCGTACTCTGTGAATGAAGCGTAGAAATGCAAAGTTCAGGGCCCTTAGAATGATTCGGAATTGGGTTTTGGGGCTATATGATGGCATGACTACATCAAGCAACCCTAACGAAATAGGGTTGATGATATAAATTCTGCATTACCCATAATTTTTGGAAAAACCATAATTCCCACAGTTTAAGGTCCCTGAGGTAATGCAGGATTTATATCATCAACAGCAGTGCTACGAACTATTCAGGCTTCAGTTATCAAACTCTTGCATCTGACCCTTAACTCCAAGCCCAAACCCCCTAAACACTCAACCCTGGATGCCAGAATGCTGAAAGCCAATCCCTAAACACTAACTAGCCAAACTCCGAGCTCTGAGCCCCAAAACGCGAACTCTCGCTTCCAGCTTGCAGCCAACAGCTGCTTAAAGCTAAGGGCATCCCAGTTTTTTTACGATCGTACAGAGACCCCTGAATGAAAGAGTAGAAGGAACTTCCAGAACTTCCGAAAACCCAGCTCCATCACATCAAAACCTACCTTTTCCGGACAAATTCAGGATTTGGAGCAATGGGGCTGTAGGCAATTCTGTCTGTAAGTATACACCCTAAAACCCCAAACTCTGACCCACTTGTAGCACAAACAACTCTACACTTTGGGGGGTTCCTTGTTGTGCTTTCCGTGTCTCACCTGCAAAGACTAGGCCTTTGTAATAGAGGCAAATCCAAAACACTGCAATGTTAACATCGAATCCCCAATGCCTGCACCCTGATTACTAACCCCTACATTTTCAAACTGCCCTAAAACTAAACTTTGGAAACTCAATCCTCACCTTTAAACCCTGCACACTGAATCGCGAGCTTCCGAAACGCTAGCATCTTTTCTCAAAGGGTCCTAACTAAGTACGTGCATAGTAGAATGTAGGGTCTTTATATAGTAGGAAAAGATCGCACATAACACACCTAGGACCCTTTGGGTTTTAAGCCGGGCCAGCTTGTGGTGCAGCACCGGCGGAAAGACCAAAGCCTGGCAAAAGACGCTCGGGCCAAGCCATAATGTGTTGTATGTATGTATGTATGTATGTATGTATGTATGTATGTATACATATATATATGTATATATATATGTGTGTGTTGTTGATATGCTAGAAAGCAATAAACAACAGCACAACGCAATACAGCACAGAACGCATAGCGAACTATAGTACAATGACAGATGATGTAAATCTTTTGTGTTACAAGGAAGTACGATGGAGTCTAATAATGTCTAATTTAGTCGATATAGCCTAACATAGAGGAACATGGCGCAACATAGCAGAGTATAGTGTACGAAAACATAACATGATATGACACAATATAACATGATATAGCTCAGCATAATGTAATGTAGCATGAAGCCACATAGTGTAGTATACTATACGCTGGTGCACTATGAAACAGTGTAGTAAGGCAAAACAACATAGTACACTACAATGGGCGTCAGACGAACCATGAAATAAGACACTGCAACAGGGTGTAGCATAGCATAGATTCAGTATGATGCAAGGGGACATAGCACACTATAATCGGAGAAAGCGAAATAGACCATAGGATAAACCAGCGTGAACTTCACTTAGTCTAGAGACATGTAAGCTGAAGGGAGCCAACCTATGACAAGACCGGATAAGATAGCATGATATTGAAATTGAAACATTGGATAATAAATTTCATGTAACATGACATGCTATGATATGGCATGACATGGCATGATGTGGTACATTCCAACCTATATAATACAGTATGATATGGCTTGATATAACATGGTGTTATGTGTGTATATATACATATGGACAGAATAGAACAGAACAGAACAAATAGAATAACAGTCTGCCACAACTTGTGCAGAAAGCACG
>CAJNJA010012494.1:397-13098 GCA_905231915.1 Symbiodinium necroappetens | reverse complement strand
CTCGAAAACGTTGCCGCGGACAAGGGCCTCCACAGTGCCAACTAACACTTTGTTCGACACAGTCGAAGGGGATGTGCCCACATGCGGATACTGGAGTTTTGAAAGCGAGAATTTGGGATTTAGAGGCTTGAATTCAGGTTTTTTCTTGGCAGAAGGGTTTGGAGATTTAGAGTTTCAAAATAGACTTTCCATGCAGAGCGTTTACAGCCCTTGTATCGACAAGGTAGTCCCAAATTCTGCTTTTGCTCTATTCTACCCAGTTTGCTGTTGTTTTCTAGGATTTTCTTTCTTTCGAACGTTCAAAATAAAACTCTACCAAAAATGGGTTCTATGGACAAGTTTTAACATAAACTCTTTCGCTTTAACTCAGGTTTCAACATGGAAGCCACTAGATAGAATCGAAACAAGAGCAAACGACATTAGTCTGAGGCACTATCTTGTGTTCAGACGTACGGCAACTGTTTTCAATCCCAAACTCCCAATCATTGTGGCTCCCACAGTGCAGAACCCTTATAAACTGCTTTTGCTTTTGATTGTTCATATTCTCGAGTCGGTGCGGTTGCATGTCAACAGAATCCGTAGGAAGTGAAAAAGAAAACAAGAATTGGAATCTGGTCTTTGTACATGCCAACAAAAACTGTTCACAACTGGAAACAAACAAAACAGTGTCCAACAAAATCAAAGTCCGCATGCACCGATATGCTTGGTTGGCATTCTGTCTTGCAGCTGTTTGTACTTCCGTGCGCTGTGGTACACAGCTTGATTGCTGCATGTTTGGCGGTTGTTGCGCAAAGTGGACACTAATGTAAGCATGGCATGGCCAAGATACGTGGATTTGGACAAAGCCTCTGTCTTCTTGGCATGAGGTGTGACATGCTTGGATTCCAAGATTGTTTAGAGCACGAAGCTTTTGTGCTCATGCCGCGTCCAGCCATGAAACCATCCTTCGAGGTAGCGCCCCCTGATACAGGTGTGCTTCCACAGGAGATTTTGTTGCTTGACAATTGCCGACATCCACCATTCAGGATGTCAGGGGCATGTGCATTCTTGCAGGAAGACGTTGCCAGAGGTCCACGTTCGCTTTCACCACCGAGGCATGACATTGATGCGTGGGTGACACACACATGCCGAGTATCACGCGGGGCTTGGTGGAGCTGTTCTTGTTTTATGCCACATCTAGTCATCTAGCTAAGTACATGCGCTCTGTGAATCGTGACATTTGGAATCGCATTCCCTTAAAATTAAACGCGCAAGGTGCTTGGTCATGTTGTTATGAAACTCACCGACAGGTTCTTCCGGGCCGTTGATTCGGATCAGCAGTACAAGGCGAAGGAAACAACATGCTTGCGAATTGTTGTGTTTTCAGCTTCGCTGCAAAAGTGCATATGCAGGCAGAAAGCCCATGGGGATGTGCATTTCGGCAAACGTTGGGAGGTGCCTTTGGACGGAGCAGAATGCAACAGCGCTTCATGTTTCCATTGCTTCACGCTGTACATTAGTCTCGCATGTTCTGACGTGCCAGGTAGCATGACTGCTACAGCCCGCCTTCGACTGGATGAAGCAACGCGGCTGTTCCCGGAGGTGCGGACGGCACGAAGTTATGAGTACCAACTATCGTGCCACAGCGAAGGCTCACCGACCGCCGCACCCACGGAAACAGGACTGGTGTGACATCATGTGCGCAGTGGTGGTCGCGACAGCTTGCAATGGACAGGATGCATGTTCAGGCAGTTCTTTGCAATCAAGGCTGTTCTGCATACACAGTTCAGTTATTGTTTGAAGTTGTTGACTGGGCACCTTTGGTGCAGGCAAGCTTTATCTGACGAGCATCATCCAAAGAGGAGTTCGAAAAGACCACAGATAGGACTTGGTGCCCGCAATCGGGGCGTTCTTTTGGAAGGTCAGCAGCAGTCTGTATCAAGCAATTACACGTATTGCAGTTGCACAATGTGTCGGAGCGAGAAGTGAAGCAATGCAGGCCCGATGGCAAGTCCGTCTATGTTGGCAACATGTCACAAATAACTTTTTTGTGCGATTCCGGATGCCATGCAGCGATTGTTGGCTTCGTGCCTCACATGAGGCGGGGCCAGCGCAACCATCAGCACAAACAAATCTTCAGAATCGAGGAGACTGTGTTAGTAGTTTAAGCGAAGCATGTGCGACCGAAGAAGTTGCAAAGCAGGACCCTGCGTGGTGCGCGGTCTTCATACTCCTGACTCCGGTCAGGCCCACCAGCAGTTTACTCGATCCCACTTGGTGAGTTCAGAAGCTGATCATGGCTTTCTGATTCAGCAATGTTGTCACAAGTTCAGACAGGGCAGAGGAGCAGTCTTGAGTTGTCGACGGGAGAGATGACAAGACTGGCCGGACGGCAGTGACAATAAATCTGACTGCACATTGATCCATGTCGAGTGCTGCTGCTAGGTTTCCCTGTCACGAGGAAACCTCCACCGGGCATGGAGATTTTTTGACTGGCACAATTCTGTGTGCCCAGACTGGGCTGCTACGTCTTGTCGTTTCAATTGGAATGTTTGGCATTTATGGCTCATGGTTCTGGTGCCCAAAAACGGCAACTGGCCGCAGCTGTGCTGCTGGGTTGCAGTACGACTCGTAAGCTCTTCTCCAACGGCCTGCGATTTTCTGGCCACAACTGCATGAAGTAGGAAGCAAAGCTGCCGTGGCGATGTGAGGTGATGTCAAGGTCTTCGTCAATCTTCGAAGCATGCGCCGACCAACGAAGTTGGGGCGATGTTGAGAAGGATCTTCTGAACAAAGTGCTAGCACATGTGCAAGCTCGAAGTCAGCGTGACTCATTCATGGTTTCAGGCTGGCGTTTCATGTGGTTGTGCCACTTGGATCTTGAGTCTTACCTGCTTGCAACAGTTGGTTGTGCACACAAGTACGTCAGACCTCACCACACTGAAGGTTCAGCGTAATTCGAGCTGTCTCCCTCAAGCCATCGGCAGTTGGGAGCGGGCCTTACACATCATTTCGAGTAGCTGGAGCGCGACATCTACATACCTAAGGGAACATGATGCAAAGACGACATTGCACGGCATGTCTTCGCTTCGAAACTCTGAAGAGCAGGCACGTGTATGACCGCATGTTCTCAAGAAGTGGAGAGTTGGCTCTGTGTGGCTCGGATTTGGAGGCAGCTCACCAATACTACATGGCGACCGGGAGGCTTCCTTTCGCTGCTTTGGGCAAGTTCCCATAACTTTCTCAACCCGTTTTGAGGTTTCCTCCATGGTTTCTTCGCCAGCATGGTGTAGAGGAGCGGGCTCTTCGTCTCGGCCAAGCCGTTAACGAGCGTAGGTGCTACGATTCTGCAGGCAGACGGGCACATGCACGTGGTGTATGCGCTGGAAGCCACCAGCAACGTGTTGAAGGCCGCAATGCTGAGTATGGTCACCCTGGGCGTGCTTCTTAGACTTGCAGAGACTGAGACTGTGCATGTAAAGCGAATCACAGTGAATCCAATCTCGAGAAAATCGGGGCTGAAGCCGTCCAGGCCGTCACGTGAAGCAGCCGCACCTTCTCACGATTCACGTGATCGGGCTCCTGGCTCAGCTTAGTGGCTTAGTGTCATTGAGGCACACGGAAGAGTGCTTAGAAGAGTGAGCTGTTTCACAGGGACAACGTTGAGGTCATCGAGAAGGTGGGGTTGCTTGGAAGGCTGTCCAAAACGTTTAATTTGCTTGCCGCGTCAGGAGCTGGTCGCATGTTTCTTCAACTTCATGGGCGACCAGGCCAGCACATGCCGACCCGAGCTGTGCAACGGCCGGCCTGGGAAGGGTTTATGCCCTGTTGCTGTCGGAACCCAAATGCAATCGACAAAGTCTTGCGTTTGTAAGGTGTGCCGGTATCTCAACTTTTTTGTCTGCCACCCCTTGCGATAGACTGTACACTCAAATCCGAGCCTTCGGCGGTCTCCTCAGAGTCATGCGGTGCTCGAAGTGAGGCAACCGCGACTCCGAACCAAACCCCCAAATTCTGGGATTCAGGCTGTTGGATTGGCCTTGTTGGAGGTAACTCTTTACAGCCGCCGCCGCGCCGAACCGACTACAGAACTGAAGGTGCAATCGGTGAGAATATCATTCAAAGACAGCACTCAGTTCTAATTGGTCAGAAGGATTTTAGTGGCGCTGGTATGCCGACGGACATACTGGCATATACTGGCCAACTTCAAGACTCGATGCTGTTGTGACTCCTTGAGATGTCAGGTCTGTGATAGTCTGTGGATGGCAGCTAGCATGTTTTAACTTTAGTCTGAGGGTGCAGGTGCTGACCCCTGAACGAGAGGCTCTTGATTATTCCCGTTGGCAGCGCTCTTCTGGGGTTCTTGTCGCATGATACGTAAACCGTAAACAACTTTGCTTCTGCATTGGCAGGCAGCACCTCATGTGGAGCTTCACGAACTTCATGCCCTGCCTGATGTGATGCTCCAGTAACCTGTCTCATTTCCGGAGATGTCTTGACTGGAGATATAAACCGGGTCTATCTACGGATATTTTGCATGGATCTCAGATGCAGGTTCGAGCAAAGAACTCTTCCACCTCAAGGCCAAGCTCAGCTGGACATGGATGGCTTTAGGAGGTGCGTTGCGATGGTGCATGTCAATGCTTTTGTTGCTGGGGAGTATAATTGTTTTGGGATTTTTTTTGTTTGGTATTTTTTTTTCTGGTGCCGCTTCCTTGAGCAGCTGCTGCTGCTGCTGCTACTACTACTACTACTACTACTACCACCACGTACTACTACTACTACTGCTACTACTAGTACTACTACTACTACTCCTACTACTCCTACTACTACTACTACTACTACTACTACTAGTTCTTATAGTACTTCTACTACTGCGATTGCTGCCGCTGCTGCTACTGGACCTCATACAGCTGCTGCTACCACTACCATTGCTACGACGATGTCGGCGATGACTACTGCTGCTGCTACTACCACGCCTGCTAATGCTCCGTTTTGTCAACATTTTGACATGGCGCAGTTTTACTTCGTTGAAGCAAGAGACTAGCTGGAAATGCTCCAGCATGTAAGCAAGCGGAAATGCTACATTAGACAACATTTCCACGGCGGTGGAACTTTTTTTGATACTGCAATTCATGACATTTGAAGCTTGGGAATAGCAAAAAGTAATTCAGAGCATTGCTAGCCTGTGAACCGCCAGAAATGTGGAAAATGCTGCAACTAGCAGCCTTTGCCTTGAAGCCTCGACACAATTTGCAACAGCAAGGCTTGCAGTACAGGGCCTAATTAGTTACTTGTTGATACTTTTTTGGGTGTTTAATGATCCGCTACGCTTAACTGGTGTGATACTTCTTTATTGATTTTTTGATCCGGCAGACTGGGCCCGGAGCGAGAAAGCCATTTGACACTTTCGCAGGTGCTCCTGCAACGCAGAGTGCACGGCGCACCACGACTGCTGTCCCGACTACAGCATCTGGACAGCAGGTGTGATGCGGAGGAAGGAGGCCAATGTAGTTGGCTGTTTCCAGTACATAGAGCAGGTCTAAAGCAGCTCTTGTCCGTTTTTGCATACGGGTTTAAAGACTTGTCAAGGTCCTTGCTAATTCATAGGTACTGGTTTTCACTATTGTCTACATTCAGTGTGGAGTAATCAGTTTTCGCCTACCAGCTGAAGATTACCAGTATCAGTAGGAAGAACAAGGGCACTTGAGCCGAAGACGAAGTTTTCCGATCCTAGGCCCTGAGCACTTGCTTTTGTGCATGGCGATCGCCCTATGATCGAGGCCCGAGACATTTTCCAGAAGCCTTTGAGGCCCCGGCCCAACCCAAAGCTGTCCAAGATTGGCGCGCACCCCCAGAATGTATACCCTAAAGGTTGCGCACGCAGGGTGGCACGAAGCCTTGAACAGTCCGAGATAGCTTCTTGAGGTCGAGTCTGCCCAAGCTGACATGCTCTCAGCAAGCTGTGCTCCGCGCTCCGGCCGGCGTTGGGGTATTGTTTTACCGCGTTTTATTCGGGAGTTAGAGGTCCGAAGCTTCAGGCTGACATTGGCCGGTTCTGGAGCGCTAGATTTGCATTGTCCAGGGCAAAGACGCGGTTTTCTCTCCGGGCCGTCAGTCTTTCTACACCAGCTTCAGTGTCAGTACCCTCCTCGGTTGCTGAGTTTAAGCGTCGGCTTGCTAGGCCGACCGGCATGGGGTCTCCCAGCCCTCGAATGGGCTCGAAAAGGAGCCGACTCTTCAAAGCATGGGAGGAAAGAAGCTGCTGAGCGCATCTGCAAAAGCAAAGATGATAAGTCCAGTAAAGTAATCAGACAGGCTCCTCAACATTGATGCAAACGAGAACGAATCTTGTGGTTAATCAAGGTTTTGGCCCGGTATTCTGAAAGCCGGCCAAATCCTTTTGGCAAGTATTTCTTCTATAAGTTTAATGAGGGTTCATGTCTACGCATGTTCGTTCGTCCGCAGGCGGGATTGAGGTTCAATTCTGTTGAGTTGGGGGAATGCGACGTTCCCAAGATGCATCCACGCATCCAGACTGGCGTTGTCAATGGTTAAGGTTTTAGGATGTCTTTCGTGTTTGCAAGACATTTATCAATTGTCGAGGATTGTTGACGGCAAGGTGAGCAAGTTTAGGAGAAGGTTTGTACAAACAGGCCAGTTGGAGTAGTCGCAAGTTGATATCAACAGTTGCAAGCTCGGAACGTTGAAAGGTTCTGCGCACTCGAAACCCCGAGTCCAGCCATGCTGGAAGGCGCCACCACCCTTCCCTCCACACAAGAGGTTGCTTCGGGAGACCCGTGGCACATGGAAAAGCCGGAGCAAGCCGGAGCTAGCTCAGCTGCTAAGGCTCACAGGACTTTAGGTGCAGAAGGCCGTGTTGGCCATGCTGCCCAAACGCTGGAGCGGGTCGCGGGCTCTTTGTTTCTGTGGTCTCCTGGCCATCTGCCATTGCACCATGAACTTCGTCGCGGGCGTTGCCGGCACGGCCGGCAGGGGGCAAGCGACGGCACGCTGCGCCACGGCTCTCGCACCCGAACGCCTCCATGACCCGACAGCAAGGGATGAAGTCTATGGCCAGCCCCTCAACGCCGCAAAGTACTTAGTAGATCTTCATGATGCCAAGGCACCTGCACTAACGCTGAAAAAAGGCTCTACGCTACAAGCCATGCAATTTCAGCTCTGGCAAGACCTGGAGCCCAGAAACCCTGCATCAGGCACCTTTCGACTTCTGCGGGGGCATGATGTTCCAGCTGGTACTGTCAGACAGGCTTCGAGACCACCTAGCACAGGCCATTGTGTTGGTGTCGTGCTACTATGTCAGAGTTGATTTGAATTTGACTTGCTTGCAGGAGTTTCTAGGCCCACAACTTCGTTCATGGATGTTAACGCCCGAGCCATCTAAGCACCTTTGAAAGCCTGATGAGATGTACTCAGTAGATTAACTTGGGTCGATATTGACTGCCACCTCCAACATGATTTTTCACCTGGACCTGCTCCGAAATCCGCCCGAAAGTCTCATCTCGCTTGCAAGGTCGGGCAGGGTGAAGGCAAGCAGCCCGTCGTCTTCGATTCGTTCAAGCCCAGAATGTTCATGACACCAGGTGTCCTGGTGTGGTCATCTCGGGGTCAGGATCTGGACCTGCGTTTGGGAGTTATAAGACTTTAGAATACTTTAGACAGGCTGCGCCCAGACTCTCAATATGAAGCTCCAGACTCCATGTGCAGCGTCCGGAGGCTACAAAAAGGATGCTGCAGCCGACAATGTTAACATATTCCATGGCAGAGAGATCCGGCAGGCGCGGGGTCCATGTCCTGCGTTTTTGGGTCGTGACGGCTTACGATTTATTCTACCGAGGAAGACACTACTGTTCCTGAAATTCAGACATTCTGCTTTGTGGGGGCAGGTGCGCCGTGATTCCGATTAGTCCTCCACTGGCAAGCTTGCGGACAACTCGCGAAGCCAGGATGAGCAGGAAATGTAGGCCCTAGGAATCCCCCACCTGAATCCAAAGAGTAGCGGAGGGGAAACTCGATCCACGGCCACAGACTGTCCACCTTCGATCTTGCAGCCAAAGGTGCCGCACGCAACTGGCGGCATGGGTTTCGTTCTCCATTTGAGCATGGCGGAGGGGGATCCTGCATCTTGACTTCGCTCTTTTCGACACGTTTTCAGTTTCAGTTCAGAGTTTGCGTTTCTTTCGGCTTCGAGGTATCAGATCTATCTGCACCACATACTTCTGACAATCCGAGGAAGGTTGGACTCCGCAGGAGATCCAGGAATACGACGGTTGGGGCCATGACAGCGGCCGCACTTGGAGAGACGGCGAGAGGTGGGAGCAGGACCGCATCATCGCATCTAACTGTGTGCAAGCCAAAAACATCATCAGCATGTCTTTTCGATTCGAGGCTTTAGGGCTTCATTTGTTTCGGTCTCCAACCTTTCTGTTCCTGGGTCCCTGAATCCGACACAACAGGAGGGCTTCAAAAGCTTCCGGAACAAATTCGGAGAAAAGGCCTTCGGTCTCCACCACCGGCTTCCCGGCATTCAGAGAGCTCCTGGCTGAAACAATTTGTTCTGCTACGAAACGTACATTCGATTTCGAGAAGCCGTGAACTGCATGGAAGCTGCTAGTAATTGTTGTCGAAGACAACACTGGAACCCTCAGCTCATTTCTGCGCTTGAGGTTTTATCTGCACTTTGACTTCATGAACCGCTTTTGGCTGTCTGGTGAAGATGGCTGTGAGGGACATCCTGCCCGTGTTCCTTGAGGTTGTATGAAGCAATCAGCTTACGGGCACAACAGATCCCATGTCCTCAAATCACAATATTACACCGTTTCTAGATGGAGCAGATTCGGATGAAAATTTCGGGAACGTGGGAAAGCATGAGCCTGCTCGCGGAGACGTGTGTCTCGTGAGAATGGCTCGAAACACTTGTGATGCATGGGCATGAGGGAGAAAGACGAGCACACATACCATCTACAAGTATAATTTGCGCAAGATTGAGGCCTCTTACACAAATATAGATTCTGAGTGGAGAAGATCGAAACAAGATATTATGGAGATGACGAAAATCGGATTTATAATATCTTCTGAACTATGACGGCGTTGGATCTTGTATTTCGAAACGATCATATTCGGTTTCTATCCTAGAATTGATTACAACGATAAACATTATGAGGCTTGCTTTTTATTTCGATATAGGAATAGAGTTCGCACCTTAGGTCTTGATATTAGGACTTTCTGTATTTCTCCGCACTTGTGCATTCTTGTATCATAGTTAGTGTGTATATATATATATACAAACACAAATATAAGTATAAATAGAAAAAATAAAAATGAAGATGAAAATAAACAAATATATATATATATATATACACATATATATATATGTATATATATATATACATATTTCCTTTAAGTAGGTTTTATGACTGTATATACTTAAATATTAACTTCATATCAGAAGTTATTGAATTGGGATTCATTTTCTTTCTTATTTATCTAAATGTCGCAGAATGCAGGACGTGTCGTTTGCGGGGCAGGGCACCGTGGAGATACGAGCGAGGGCATGTGTGTCGTGGGGGTGTCGTGGCGTGCGCGTGTCGGATGGAGTGTCGCGTAGTTGTGGGCAAAGGGGCGGAATGTGGGGATTTGCGGGGGGAATGGGGAGGGTCGTGGAGTGGCGGTTAGGTGAGGGGAGTGTGGCGGGAGAAACGAGGGGGTGGTTGGAGAGGCGGGCGGGGGCTGGTAATGCGGGGAATTTCGCGGATGAGGACGGGTCGAGGGGAGGATCACGGCACGGAGGATCGATATGGAGAATTATATAAATATGGGTCGGAAAGAATATGGAAGAATTTAGAAGATTACCGATCGAAAAGATTAATTACGAATGATTTTTCGTAATATTTTTGTTTTATTATTGAAAATCTGTAGAAAAAGATATTTTATACAGAAATGAAAATTTCTCATTTAGTAGAATATCTCTATAAGCTGAAAGATATTATAATATTAATAGAAATTTCTATATATTTAAAAGATATAGTTGAAACCGCTTGATTCGAATTTGATTTCGGTATTTTCTATGGTTTTGAGATAATATTGAGGTAGAGTAATAATAGATTTTAAATTTCGTTGGTTTTAATTTAATAAAAATTTAAGGAGGGAATTTGGCTTTTTAGAATGTAGAGAGAAAAGGACGGGTTTTGGGAAGTGATGTCTTTTACATTTGGGAGGCGAGGGGTTTGGGGCTTTAGCTTAGGTGATTAAGAGGTTTCGGGCTTTAGGGCACGTAGGGCTTTAATATTTTAAATTTGTTTGGGCTTTTGGATTTGTTGGATTTCGGGATTTAAGGAGTTTTGTAGCTTCGGGGTTTTGATTAGAAGTTTGAGGTTTTAGAGCTTTTGATTATTTTGATTTTGAGATTTTTAGGATTTAGACCTTTTCGGGATTTTGAGAATTCATATTTTAAGGCCTTTAGAACGTTTTGGACTTTGGATTTAGGCGTTTAGAAATTGGGTTTTAAGGGTTTAGGAATGGGTTTGGGCATTAAAAAATTTAGGGATTTCGGATTCTCGGGGTTTTGGATTTTAGCGTATTCGGGAATTTGGAGCGAACGGGTTCTTGGTTGGATTATTGGTCTCTTGGATTTAGAGGTTTAGGAATTTAATTTTTATAGCTCAAATGCCTTGAATCCTGTAATCTTAAAAACCGAGCCGTCCTAACACACCTCGGAACCCCTAAACCCTTAGAGCCCAAAAACCCAAAAGCCCATATTCGCTAAAATCCTAAATTTTGCAGGTCTTGAAATCTTAAACCCGAAAGTCCAAAAATTTAAGCTCCTGAACTCCTAAATCCAAAATCCCTAAATTTAAAATACGAATTCCCTAAATATTTGAATTTCCAAACCCTTATAGTCCAAAAGACCAAGGCCCGCCTGGACCCTAGCACTACCGATCTGGATACTAAAAGCGGCGAACGAGATACTCATGAAGGCACCCGACGGGGGCCCCCAATTCGCTGACAAAGCAGAAATACCCAAACCCTCTAAAGCCCCCCCCCCCCCGAACACCTCAATTATTGAAATCTAAAATCCCGAAATACCTCAGTTATTAAAATCCTAAATCCCTCAAGCCTTAAAATCCAAAATTCCAAAATCCCTGCAATCCTAAATCTAAAACCTTTCAAATCCTCAATCCGACAAACCCCGAACCACCTAAACGCTTAAAATTTTGATCCCCTAAACCCTTAAAATCTTACAACCAAAATATCCAGAAGCCCAAACACTCTAAAATCTTAAATTTCTAAAACCCCTAACACCTGAGCCCTAGAATCCCTAGAACTCTAATGCCCGAAAGATCGAAATCATGAAACCTCGAAATGTCTAAATCCCTAAATCTTTAAAGCCCAAGAGCCCAAAAGCCCGAAATACATCGATTCCTAAATCTTAACCCCTAAATCACGAAACCCCGAAACCTCTAAACTACTACACTGCCAAACTCCTAACCCTCGAGCCCCCCCACAAACCCTTCGACCTTTGCATACAATCCTACACCCCTAACCCCTAAAGCCCGATACCCTAAAACCCAATTTTTTAACTTACGCTATAGGCTTTAGATTTTAAAGTTCTACAAATCAAAAAAATTTCTATTCTATATATCAAAATATGAAACCTCCAATCTCCATTAAAATTTTAGGGATTTAGGTCTTTAAAGATTTTAGAGTCTAGGAGATCACGGATTTAAAAGATTAAAGATTTGAGGAAATCCGAGCTTTACTTTAGGCCGAATTTTTTTGCACAAAAATAATCGAATTCAATAGAAATCTTCCTTACAATCAATAGGAAATCTCCATAAAATCAATAAGAAGAAATCTACATAAAATCAATAGAAAATCTCTCTGAAATTTTTCCATAAAATCAAAAAAAAGAAAAACTCCATAAAAATAATAGAAATTTTCCGAAGCAAGACCACATGCACCACATTATCATAGAGTAATTAACATGGTCAGAAATCACCTCACAAATGCTTCATATATTTTTCAGGAAGTCTTTCTAATTGTCCTATTGTTGCCGATAGCCTCGTTGGTTGGTCATCTTACAAACATTTCCTGCCCATTGGAAGTGTTACAACTCTCATTAACTCATGGTATGGCATTAACCATTTCTTTCAATATCTGAATATACGATATCAGTATAGCATATAATTGCATGACGATATTTGCCGACAATATAAATCTAAATACGACTGGCCGAAACCGAAACCCAACCCATAGACAACACCAAAATGGAAGAATCGAAGAACCCTCTATACAACCTGCAAATATATAAATCGATAGGACCTCTATCGACAAGAAATAATAGATGATACCGGGTACCGGATCCCCGAACGGCCCAAGAAATTCCCAACCGCACAGTACAAGCTAGGGTACAAGCCGGAAATCTAGAAACGCCGAAATTAACACCAATCTTTGAAATCAATAGATTTCGGCGCTCAAAATCAATAGAAATCTGTAACAACAAATAGACGAATCGATTGACAATTCATCAAATTCAATAGAAATTTCGTATTCCCAAAAAATCAATAGGCTAATTGAAAAAAATCAGCGTGTTTCCTCTGGGATTGGGGCGAGGGTATTTGGGTCGCGGGGGTGTCGGATGAAGTTGAGGAGTATCTCGAAATGGTTGGGGAGGGAGAAACGAGGAGATAGAGTGATGGGGG
>CAJNJA010012493.1:0-13099 GCA_905231915.1 Symbiodinium necroappetens | reverse complement strand
TGTCTTTATTTGTCTAATATTTGTCTTTATTTTGTCAAAATTTGTCAACATTTGGCTGAGCTGCCTCCAAAACCTATATAAATCTAAGTCCCCTAAATCTAGGTCGCCGCAACCGGTCAATGAAAAAGAGGCGCCACAGTCTTAAGCCAACAGACCAGCTGGGAGGCTCTGGGAGAGAAAAGAACCACTGGTTCCACCCACAACAAAGCAGATAGTCGCCCCGACTAGCCAAAACGAGACTCCACGAAGCAGATTCGGCGCAGAACACCTCTTGTAGCCCTATCTGCAGCATCGCGTCCGAAACCCGTTCTGTTCTATTTGACAACGCAGAGCAACACCTCGAACCGAACAAAGTTCGTAAAGCCCTGGGGGCTTCACAACCACCATGAAAGTCATACGTCTCCGAAGCCCCACCTCACAAGGGGGTCGCACGTGGATCTCTGACGTTCAGGTCAGGAAGTCGTACTGGGAGCACGTGGAGACAGACCTTCGAAAGCACCCGTTCTGGGGCTAGGGGGCAATAAGGAATGCTGTAGAGTTCTAGAGTTCTTCGGGGATTGCAGGGTATTTTGAAGTGATTCAAAACAGGGCTGTTCGTATTCATCCTGGATCACGCACTGCGTTTTAGTTCCTGGGCGTTTTAGACGTTCGGATTTGCGGGATTGGTGGTGTTCGAGGTTCAGTGTTAAACTGAAGAGCCCCATAAATCCTAAACCCCACCACCCTAAAACCCACAGGCCCTAAGCATACACCCATAAACAAAACCTCGCCGTTTCGACAATTCCTTTGGAGCCCAAGCCATGGGTCGCCTGGGCGTCGCCAAGTCGGAGCGAAGGCTAAGTTCCCTGAGGCTGGGCACCTCCGGCTCCAAACAGCCCGTTAGGGGTTTTGGGTGTATGGGATTAGGGTTTAGGGGGCTTAGGGGTTTCGGGATTAGGGTATAGGGGTTTATAAGGGTTTACGGGATTAAAGTTTAGGGGTCTTGGGTTCAGGGTTTCGGGGTTTACGAATTCAGGGTTTATAGGGGCTTGAGGTCTTAGCTTTCTGGGTTTAGGGTTTTCGGGTTAACAGCCCATTAAGAATTCTACACGGGTTCAAAACGGTTAGATCGTAACTAATAAGAGTTTGATGTAATCTTGCCAGCATTTGCACGAATTTTACTTACCAGCTTCATAACGCTTTTCTGGGTCGAGCTTTAATTGTATAGCTTTCTGTCAAGTCTTCATACAGCTTTTGGTTTTTCACTGGAGTAGCTAATTCGTGTAGGCCGCCGATCTGGGTCAAAAACACTCGCAACGGAGACAAGCCCGGCGAGGTCACGAGTCCGAAGAGCGGCACATTGGCCCGCTACAACAGTTCCTTTCATCTGCTGTGGAAAACTGCCCGCTATCTGACACTGACAAGTTGCCTTAAACCCTAAACTGCCTAAACTGCAGCATGACCATCTATCCCATGCCTCGTCCGCACTACTTGGGCAAGCTGACGCCTCAGATGTCAGGTTGCAGTGGTCTGGGTTTGCGGGTTCAACGCCTAGTCCACCTCGGGTCTTCTTACCCCTTACAAGGCCTCCGTCTCGGGATTTTCCCTAAACTCTAAACAACTTAACCCTAAACCCTAAACACTAAACAACTAAACAACCAAACCCTAAACTCTAAACGACTAAACCCTAGACTCTAAACCTAAAGCCAACAAAGAGCATCGATTCTGAGTTGTAGGGTTTTGTTCGGGGGGCTGCTTTCGACTTCCAGCGCCTCCGCACTCCCGAGTACCTGCTATTAGCTACAGTTCTTGCTAGGGAGTTGGGGTGTAGCTTTTAGGGTTTAGGGGTTTAGAGGTTTAGGTTTTAGGGTTTAGGGCTTTAGAGGTTTAGGTTTTCGGGTTTAGGGATTTATAGGGCTTAGGACCTCCTAGTGGCTACAGTTCTGCTAGGAATTACTGATAGGTCGTCACATTGCTTCTCTTTCCCATGTATGTAGCTACAGAGTAACAGAAAGATCTACATTCAAGACCATGCTACGTCAGCAAAGATATACAATTTCTATCACAGACTAGTATAATGCATTACATTGCATTACATACTACACCTTAATTCGTATAATACATTATCTCACATATACCACAAGATACTATGAACAACAAAACATAATACTAACAAAAACTAATACTACAATATATGGTGAGATTACAGCAGGCTTTCAAGTACGCGCTGGGATAGGCTTTTGTTGAGATTGCTACTCCGCAGCAATGTTTGAGGTAAACCAGGCAGCTCCTTCTCCTGAACCCTTAACCCCAAAAAGCAAGGTATCCCAGACTCCGCCGAAACCAAAACCCTAGAGACTATAGCCGCAACAAGCCCAAATTTTCTGCGCAACAACACCAGGGCTTAAAACTCAACACGTGCATGCAAAACACCCCAAGAATCACACCATAAATCCCCATACCAAGCCCAAAACCTGAAACCCTGACAACACCCCCCTGACACCCAATAAAACCTATTCTAACAGAAGCCCTGAACCCTAAAATCCCTGGGTCCGAACCCTTGAGGGCTCAGTTGATAACATAGGTCTCATGGTCTAGGGCTTTGTCTAGGGATTTAGGGTGCGAGGATTCCAGGTTGAGGGCTGAGGGCTTCGGGTTCAAAATTGTTAACTCTCAAGTTTAGAGTCTAAACCCCAAAAACCTCAAACCCGAAGCCCCAAGCCCTAAACACGAACCTCAAGATCTCAGACGGGGGGCCGGTCGCACAGCAAGCAGGGACGATAGGCTGGCGGCGACATCGTGAGGTTGGCCTTCACAGAAGGACTGCGGGTATAGGGCTCAGGATACAGGAGCTACCCTAATCCCTTCTGCTGCAGGCTTGCAAGCAAGAATGCCTGGTAGTAAGCCACTCGTCCGCCAGTCTCCCAGCTTCTGATACATCCTGAACCCTAAAAACGCTAAAGCCCCAAATACCTAAACCCGCAAACCCTGAACCCTACAAACCCCTATAGGGCTGGGGCGTCAGGGACTTAAGCGCTGTGCGACCTGTAAGCCGGGCTTAGGGTTCAGGGGTACGGGGCTGAAGTAAGCAGCTTGGTTCTATGATGGAAGGTAGGGTTTAGGCTTTAGGGTTTAGGGTAGTATAGAGCCTAAATGAGCCTGACCAATTTGCATGGGGGCATGGGGTGTATATGCACATGAGCAAAATGGGGACTGTCCCGGAAAATTCTTGCTAATTACTCCATTAGATCAGGGTTCTGGGGGAGAATTAGAGTTAAGGGCCCTTGAGTGGAGGGAACCCTTGGTACAGCCTACACAGCGGGCTGCGGACGGATTAGGTCTTGAAAAGGCTGATAATATAGGAGCCTTAGCAATTAGAATAGGGTTCTGGGGCCCTTTATACTATAATTAAAAAAATAAGGAACCCCCAAAACCCTATTCTAATTATTGAGGCCCTTGTAGTACAAGGGTTTCCTGAGGCTTTGGGCTGTCGCCCATGATGGCTTGGGGCATGAGCCAAGGACTCCCGAACCATAGGGCCTTTAGGGTTTGGGGTTTTAAGGTTTTTGGGGCTCAGGGTCTGTAGGGTTTAGGGTTTTAGGGTTTAGGGTTTTAGGGTTTAGGGTTTTTAGCGATCCTCTGCCCTAAGACAGGTCCCAAAGCATCCGGCCAAGTCCACATCATAGACCCTCCTGGCTTTGAGCCGTAGCTTCAAACATGGGGAATGTCCTAACCAAACAGGCATAATTTAGGGCCCATGGTTTCGATTCAAGCGTGTCCTCCTAACCTCATCCGGCCTCGCTTGATCTTGCTGGCCGCATCAGCAACCTCAAATCAGAAGCCAGAAAGTTGGAACAGGACGATCCACATGCCCCTGAGGTAAATTCAATGGGGAATCCGAGCATTCATCTGCCTGACTCCATGTTCCAACTGTCTGGGGTGCACCCTAAACCCTAAACCCCTAAACCCCTGGACCCCTAAACCCCTAAGCCCCTAAACCCTAAACCCTCATCTCACTGCTTGAGCTTCGAGGCTCTGGGAGGCATAGGATCCTATTCGTGGGATCTTCGGAGGAGCGACCGCTGACCAGAAAGGTTTGAAGCCGAGCCTCCACTGGCATTTTGGTTCATCTTAGGGTTTAGGGTTTTAGGGTTTTAGGGTTTTAGGGTTTCGGGTTTTAGGTTTTAAGGCTCATCAGATCCATCCATCCTAAAACCTAAAACTCTGACAACGCTCCCGCATGACTCGGTAGGATGCAGCCGAGCACATCAGAAGGCACTACACCCCGACGGCACTAAAGCGAAACAGGAAGAGTCTTGACCGTCGAAGTCAAGGGCAAAGCCGCGCGATGCCAGACTACGACTTCAAAGTAGGGAGTGCTACAGAGGCAAGTCTGGCACAACATCTCACCGATTTCTGAAGGAAAAGGTCGCTGCTCGTCTGTTCTCCAAAGCACCCCGAGATAAGACTTGTAACAAACGATTTCCAGACCGAAACTTAACTACAAGAAGAGCAAGAGCAACTGTTTTCGGGATGGGAATTTTTCCAGCACAGAACGAGTGGCGTGGCCAATACACTCGCAAGATCCCAACGCCCTCCAACCTTCATCCGGCAACCCGATGTCTGCCCTAAACGGCATGTTCCAAAAAATCTGGGACTACGAATCCGGATGCAAAGAAGACCAGCTCTGATACTCTACATCCTAAGCCGGAAAATCGAACCATAAAGACCTACAAACCCCTACAAACCCCTGAACCTCTTTGATGCGAACTTCCGAAGTCCTCGTCTTGCGAGAAGAGAAGCAGACACGGCCATCTGCTGCCGAAGGTGGCGGGCAAGGCCCACCGAGCCATAGCCGTAGGCCTCGCAAACGACCGAGTGCTGCAGTTACAGAGCTATGAGGTCTCCCAGGTCTACATCCCAGTCCCAAACCCCTTAACCCTAAATCATCCACCCTGCCCCGAAGGTCAAGGAGCCCAATTACAAAGGAATGATTATTCGGATGGAGGAGTTGCGGCGAAAAGCGGAGTTGCAAAGTTGGAATGCAATCCCTTCATTCAAGTTCAAGACATTTCTTTATACACTCGTGTAAGATGAAGTTGCCCACCGACCTGTTCGAAGCGGTCCCAGGCTGAAAACAACTGTGTGAACCTATAATTCAAGGCCACTTCGGATCGCTTGAGAGCTTGGGCTATGTTGCATCTGCACACAGCTAGCCCGTCCCATTGCCTGCGCCAAGGACACGTATCGACGTCGCCGGCGTCGCTCCTTTAAGCGACTGACGGTTTCCCCTCTGTTCCATCCACAACAATTCCCAATCATGCAAACCTATGCCCTTTGTCCAGCATTCCTTCAGCAAGGAACTGGTCCACCAATCTTACTAAGGCATTACGTGCTTGACTTCTAGCCGACCTTGCCCGAATTACATGCCCAAATAACTTGTCGCAACTTAGGGTCATCCGGCTGCTTTACAAAGTGCGCGTAACTGGACACAGGCCCCGAACTGAACTACAACCCTGCCGGCTTTTAAGCCTAAGCCCTAAATCCCAAAACCCAACCCCAAATAGCGGGTTGCAGCATCCTCTCCTCAGTCTCTTCTGGCGGCTCGGGCAGCATGGCCTGGCATGTCTAAACACGTGCAAGCCATACTGTAGACCACTGATTAACAAACTCTCTTCCTTGGCTCAAAGGCCCTAATTTTAGCTCGTTTGGAAGGGAGAGGCGTTTATTGCTGGGGCGCTTTGGTGTAGGGCTATGTTTCTTTAGTCCACACACGAACAACAGAAAGATATCTATTAATCATATTTCCAAAGAGCCCAAGACCTGATAATTAAGAACTGTCCTGGCTCGCTCGCCCCCTTGCTGCTTGTAGAAACATCCTCAGCATCTTCGTTATCCCTCATGATGTCGCTGAGGAGAACGAGCAGGTGAAGACAATGACGGCAAAGGCACCAGAGGCTGACAAACCAACCTCTACCCATAGGCCCCTAAGTAGTTCCTTTTTTATGGTTTATGTTTAGAATCCTATAAGGTAATCCCAAAAGGAACTACTTTGGAGCCTATGGGTATTGCAATGCAAGATTCAAGCCGACAAACCCAAAAAAAGGAACCATCAACGAGCAACAAAACACAGATTGACTTCACCACGCAGCGACATCTAAACCCCCCAAGAACCCCGCAGGGCCCAGCCCAAAACACCGTTGTGAACTCAACCACTCACAACCTGTCTGCTCCAAGGTCTCAACCCCACCTGCTCGCCGTAGTAATCCTGCAAACGGAGATGAGTATACTTTAGATGAGTATATAGGTCTTGTTCATTATCAGTCTACATCTGTTTTGCGCCATTTGTGTGGTAAGTTAAGTAATCCGAGGATGGTAGGCAAATGTTAATTCTGTCCACACCCTATGGAGAGGGTCGAAGGGACTAACTCCAAACCCAAGAAGGGCTCGGACGTAGCAGGCTTCTGAATCCATTCTGGGGTCCAAAGGTAGGCTTTTAAGGATCGGGCGGCCTTCCTTTCTTGTATTCTTCAACATACCAGTCTTTGTAACATCCGAAGATTAAGCTATAGGGTAACCCTAAGTGCCTAAGTCTCACTAAGCCTAAACTTCAGCTTTGTTGGGGCGTCTCTTCTTCCCTGGCACAGAGTTGTGTGCCCAAGAGAGTCCCGACGTCCTTATGTGGAGTGAGTCATGGGTGCTCTCACATTGCAAAAGGCTTTGCCTGGCTTTGCTTATGATCTACCGCAAAATGGCTTCATGTAGCACGCGAACAACTTGTGCAGCCCTCTGAACCGCGTAAACCCTAAACCCCAAGCAGCACATCGAAAAGGGCTACAGGGCTCTCTTGTGGTCGGGCGTAGTACGGCTGCTGCTCAGCCGTAGAAACACAGTATATCACAGTCTGTTAGAGCATAGTAATGTATGGTGTCCTAACATCCTATTGTATAGTACGGCACAGCATAGCATAGTACAGTATTCTACAGTGAACTGCTGCCCCTGACATCTCCCAAACCTAACCACCAAACCCTTCGCATTCTTCTCCCCGCATTAGCACCCGGATCCCCAACACTCGAAACCCTAAAACTTTGAACTAAACCCAAAACCCGAGACCTCTGACTTATGGTGAAACCCTAACCCCCCGTAAACCCTAAACTCGTTAGGAACCCTCAAACACCCTAATCCCTTAAGCCACCCAAACCCCAAACCCTAAACCCATAAAATTCAAAGAGCTAAATAAAAACCCAACTCACCCTCTCGGGCGGTCCCTTCCCAGCTCCCTGGCCAAGTCGTCTGCACCACGACCTAGGCTTGGTTTAAGCCTGACGAGTTAAGCTTTGGCTTGAACGACTTTGGCCGTAGGTGTTTTCTTGTGAGGACAAAGCTCGGACTAACAGCTGAGGGCGGAAGGATTGCAGGAAGCCCGAAACTACTTGATTTTGTCCGGTGCTGTGTGTCCTTGCTAAGCTTCAGATTCAGAGTTTCCAAAGCCTGAAGCCCTTTAGCCGAAGACCCTCTCTACCCTTGATCCGAGGCCCCAAATCCTAAAAAACCGAAAGGCCAAGGTTTTCGGGAGACGTCCCCGTGAATTTTGAGGCCTAACTAGGCGTTCGGAATAAGGGACTTTTTGCCTCCTGCATTGCTGAGCGAAAAGCCTAGGCAGGGTCATTTGAGAGTTTCGGAAAAGTTCAGGGGCATACCTTTTCGGAATTCCTGGCTATTCATGTCCAGTCGCCGATGCCGGCGACCGCAGTAAGGGCAACATCTTCCATCCGAATTGCTTGACTTGGTCCTGCAAGGTCATTGCTTTCAACGGACCTTTGCCTAGCCCTAGTCTTAAGCCGCGAAAACCCTCAAACCACATCCGAATGTACTGACGGATATTTCTTCGACCTGCAACTTATTCGGCTTCAAGGTCTACTGTTATGCAATCCCAGGCAAGGTCTCAGGTAGTCGGCAACAGGGTACATGTTCCCCCGCCTTTTTGTTCAGGGTTTATGTTGCCTGGCGATGAACATAGTCAACTACGTACTACCCTTAGCAGCCACTTTGAACCAGAACACCCAACTTTCACCAGCAAGGGAAATAACAACACAGCCTTGAAGCCCCACATGCCTGACCAGAGGGTACATGCTCGATGAAAGCAAGGCTTGGGGATTGTGCCCAAGCCCCGCAACCCTTGATTTTCAAGAAATCAAATCACTTAAACCCCCATGCCCGAACCACAGGCAGACCTTATGAAGAAACTAAGCATCCTAAAACCCCGAAAGGCCTAGCCGCTCTGCCATGGACCCATCGCCCCTCAACTCTTAAGCCCAAAGGACAGCTCTACAAGCCCCGAAACCTAAACCACTAGACCATCAACTCTCACCTTGAACACAGGCCTGTAAGCTCAACAAAACCTATACTAAGTGCGAGTCTCAGAAAAAAGGGAACCCCGGTATGTATGTATGTATGTATATCTATATATATATATATGTATGTTTGTATGTATGTATGTATGTACGTATGTACGTATGTACGTATGCACGTATGTATGTATGTATGTATGTATGTATGTATGTGTGTATGTATGTATGTATGTATGTATGTATGTATGTATGTACGCATACAATCAAACCTATGTATGCGTGTATATATACCGACGTACGTACATACATACATACATACACACACAACCATACCATACCACACCGTGCCATACCATACAGGCACAGGCAGGCAGGCAGCCAGCCACACAGACCAGCCAGTCAGACAGACAAACAGACAGACAGACAGACAGACAGACAGACAAACAGACCGACCGACAGACAGACAGACATACCCACCACACCTACATGTACTTACATACGCACGCACATGCACACATGCTTACATTACAGTCTATTGCCTTTGAATGATTACATCACGGTCATAGGTACATTACACAAGTACAGAAATATCAAACACATGTAAACATGCATGCATGCGTGCTGTTATGCATACATACATACATACAGACATACGTACATACAAACATGAATACATACCATAAGTACATACATACGTAGCATGCATACACATACACATCCACAAAAAACATAGAGGGGCATACGCACACATACAAGTGCAAAGATACATGCCAATGTCTGTGTACAGACAGTACTGTGAACCACATGTATGTAAGTGCGTTGTTTATATGTGTATATACATATATATATATATATGTATACGCACAATATGAGGTACATGTATGTAAGAACCTTGCAACGCCCCAAGAGAAGACCTTGCCTGGTCGCTTCCCACAGGAGCAGAAGCGTAGGAGTGCCTCCCAAGTTCTCTGTGACATGGGTAGTTCTCTGAAAGAATCTAGGGGTTCCATAAAAGGATCTATATAAGAGTTTGGGGTCTAGGGTTTAGGGTTTAGGGATCTATATTAGGGTCCCTTGTCGGGGTTCCTTAAGGGGATCAAAGGAGATTCTAAAGTGTCTGTAAGGGCAGTATAATTTATAAGGGTAGTTCTCCGAAATAAGGGTCCCTTCTAGGGTCCGTTGTAGAAGGGTGCCGTACTATTTTTGGGGCCTAGAAACGGATCCTAATTTAGAGAACTGCCCATAGTATAGGCAAATTTCGATCCATCTGGTAAGCATACTTTTTGGGTTTATAGGATTTAGGGCTTTTGGGCATCGGGCTTATAGGGTTTACGGCTAAGTACGGGTGCATCTGTCATGTTTCCACTTTGCCTTTCGATTTTTTCTTAGCATGTTACGTTGCCTGTTGCAACACGATTAAACTATCCGCAAGCAGAACTGAAGGAATGAGACACCAGCTACGTGTGCCGGGGCAAGATTTGCATGCACCTCAAACAGCATCCGTGACACTTGAGCCGAAACCCCAGAACATCCCAGAGCCCTCTCTCTCTCTCTCTCTCGCTCTCTCTCTCCAGGCATTCGTAACACCAAGCCTGACTGGAGGGCTGCACTTGCGGCCCTGCATGACATAAATGATCAGAACGACATGCTGGTACGACAGCGTGTTGTCTCCCTTCGACCAGCCTGAAGGCAAAAATCCTGTCAGCCACGCATGCATCGACTGTCTCAGCAGAGTAGATTGCGTAGACCACTCATCCCGAAATGGATGATCCCAACTCCATTCAAAACTCAACCCTCAAATGCCGAGCCTTAAAACATAACAAATGAAACTACCTAATATAGGCGCCTGAATAAATTAGACTGGGCTTTTGGGGTATATTGTACTATAATTATCATAACGACCCCCCAACAGAGTCTAGGAAATAATTAAAGCCCAAAAAATATTTACCGGGAGACGTCGGGGCGACAGGAAAACCCGAAAGGCCCTCGAACCCTGAGCACTGAAGCCGATGACCTCACAGGAGGCCACGGAGAGGCCGAATATGCGCAAGACTTGCTGCAGGTCCTCGCGGATTTCATGTGCGGTTTTGTGCATGGGGTTTAAGGTTGAGGGCTGAGGGTTTAGGGTTTAGGGGACCTCAAGCGCTATAGCTTCCACGATGAAGATGTGCTAGCAATGAACGAAATGTCCAACCGACAGCTCGTTTTGAATGATCACTGCCGGAATCCTTATAGATAAAACCGGTTGTCTCAAGCTACACACACATGCAGGATCTTGGTATGGAGCCTTTATGCTGGACCTCCACTCATGTGTGGCTCAGGCTTTTATCTCAAATTTAATGAATGCTGTAGGACGTTACTTATGCCGGCGCCGGAATAGATGGAGAATAAGTCCAATACCTCAGGAACAGCTCGAACCCCTGAATCATTCATTAGCCACAAACTCAGAAGCCCTGCAAAGCCCACAACCCTGTGCCAATTCACAACAAAAGCTGTCCGCAGCAGTGATGGAGATGTCGTCGCCTTTGGACGGCACCTGGTGCTTCGGGTAGCAAAAGCCAGCTCCCCCAACCGGACCATCCTCCCTTCCCCCGGCACAGGACTACGTAGACAAGGCTTGGGCGTCTACGGGCTTTATGGATGATTCCCTGAAGCCATACAGCCTCTAAACCCCTCCCCCCCCATCATTCAAACAAAAGGATACAACACTCCAGAGCGCTGTGAAACGACTATTATAGTCTGCTTGAAGCTTCTAAACTTCCACAAATGACTTGATATACATCTTTTAAACCCCAACACAACGCCCGTGAAGCATTCGAGCCTGGAACGTTCGCTTCTTCGTGAGCCTCCAAAGTGGAAGTAGGCTTTGCAAGGCTTTGCAGGCAAAGTTAGGCTTTGGGGCTTCGGGTCTATGGTTTAAATAGGGTTTAGGGCTTAGGGTTTATAGGGCTTAAGTAGGGTTTAGGAATTAGGATTCAGGGTGAGTTTTCAATGAGGGTTTAGGATTGAAAGCTTCAGGCTTAGAGGGGCTGCATGCTGCCAACTAATATATATATATATATATTTAGTTATCTATTTTTTATGTATGTATACATATATATATATATAATACATACACATACATACGCACATGTTCGTAGTTTTCCAGTAATCCCTTCCCCTAATTGTTAACCTTAACGGGCTCCAACATGGAAACTCGAAAAGTGGCTTTGCGATTCGAGGGGTATCTCTGCCTTCAGCTCGGGGTGTCCATGCTCTTAGTCCTTTTGCTGCTCTTGCTTTTGCTCCTGCTCCTGCTGCGGCTCCTGCTGCTGAATCCTAAGTCGAAGCCTGTTTGAAAAGAGCGGTGATGAGTTCAGGAAGATATCCCGAAAGGTCCTTGTCTCAATTACTCCCGTTTAATAAAAAGGTGAAGTGACAAACCGGCATCGATCGGGCTCTCTGGTTGCTATAGGGTGGCAAGAATTGCTGCAGGTTCGAGACCTTTACGTTGGGGTTTAGGGATGTGTAGCTCCCTCATGTGCACTGGCGCAATCTGGCGTTGGGCGCAGGCCCCAAGGACCTAAGCAAAACGGGCTGAAACCTGAAGCCTTTACGGCTTTCAATCCCGAAGCGAGTCTAAACTCCAAACCTCGAAAACCATATACCCTAAGATCCCAAACTCTCCCCCTTGCATCGTGCGCCTCCGCCCAAGTTCGACCAGGCAGCGCCAAGCCATCACCTTCAGGGTTGAGGCTTTAGGGTTTGGAGGTCGGGCTTCGGGTATTGGAGCTGCGCAAGAATAAGGGTCTTCAGGGCTCGGAGTTTAGGGCTTCCGTTGGAGTGTTGAGTTAGCATATGAACTCTGGCACCTATATATAAAGGTACCCTTTGAATAACCCTGAACCCCTAACCTAACCCCTAAGCCCCTAAGTCACAAACAGCCAGAAGTTCTCAAAATCTTCAACCCTGGAACACTTTAGAGCGCTGATAAGAACTCTTGTAGGAACCTGTTTAGGAACCCTAAATCTCTAACTCCCGAAAATGGCAGCTTCTCGGTCTCTTGGCCTCATCCGCGTTCTCTGCCTCCTTGAGGTCCAAGCCCAGGCCCCGCCGGAGCCCTCAGCAGGCCCACCAGGGACACTACGGTTCCTTTTTTTGTGTACTACGGTTTAAGGTTTAGGGCTAAGGACCATTTTAGGGTTTAGGGTTTAGGGTTTAAGGACCATTTCAGGATTTAGGGTTTAGGGACTATAGGAGTTGCAACCAAAGTTGCCTTGTCCTGGTTCAAGGGTTGGAGATTACGGTCTAGGCTCCGCGCCGCAGACGGGTCTTAGTTGAAGAGAGTTGAAGAGAGTATAGGGTTTAGGGCTTTGAACCCCACACAATCCTTGACCACATGCATACACTTTGAACACAAGATACACGCCCCTTTCGTCTTCCCCTGATACATTACAACCCTTACTAGAAGCGCCCGCTACGCTAAGACTCTGAAACCCTAAACCCTAGGTGGTAGCCGGGGAGAGGCCGGGGCTTCGTGTGGCCAAGCCGCGTTCTGCCGCAGAGATGCCCTCTGCATTGCCAAGGACAGTCAGGAAGATGTGGCGGCTCACCTAGGGTAGGGCTTAGGGCCTTTAGGGTGACATACGAACCGCCTGAAACCCCCAAACCGGATACCCTAAACCCTAAACCCCTATATACCCTAAACCCTAAACCTTAAACCCCAACCCTGAACCCTAAACCTCATACCCTAAAAAGCCTCAACCCTGAACCCTACGTACCCTCAACCC
>CAJNJA010012492.1:0-13099 GCA_905231915.1 Symbiodinium necroappetens | reverse complement strand
TTGGGGTTTTGGGTTTGGGTTCAGGACTAAGGCTTATCCTTAAAACCTCGTTTTTATTCGAACAGATACGGGCAACTGAAAGGGTCATGGCCATAGCAACCTACAAGCGGTTTAATTCTTCTCCAAACAGCTGCCGTGAGAAGATCCGCATGTATAGAACAAGTCTCGAAACGAAAGAAACATCCGAAATCCTTCGGGCGACTTTGTCAACCGGCAGTCGATACTCTGCAACATAACCCCACAGCCTCCATGTAGAGTGCCATTATGGAATTAGGCCCCAAAAGACCATCATTATTATAGTTTTGGGGAGCCAGCTTCCATAACAGTAGTGTCTATGGAGCCTCTAGGCACTATATTCACTATAAAGCTCGTGGAAGGAGCAAACGCACATAAAGCCACATGCAGCCCTGAAGTACACTGCAGAAGATGACAAACCAACATCAGAACCCGTTCAGCACCCCTAAACCCTAAACCCTAAAACCCTAAACCCTTTCAGCACCCCACAGGCACCATCAAACAAAACACAGTGACATGCGCAAAAGAAACCTAATCTAATCCTCAAAGAACTGTAAATCCCAAACTTTCCCAAACCTAAACCCTAAACCCTAAACCTAAACCCTCAACCAAACCGGAAGGTCGAAACCCTAAGCAAAAGCCTACCGTAAGTCGTATCAAACCCCAAAGTTCCTTTTGCATGTCGCATACATAGAACCCTTTCATGGGAATCCTTTGAACACAAACCCGACACTTTCAAACTTCCTAGGACACTGAATCCTAACCCCCAAGCCCTACACACGGCTTTTAGCCAGTAAAAACCCCCGTGCAGACCCCTTTCAAGGAACCCTATACAACCCTCGACAGAAAAAGACCCCTAAACCCTAAAATCCCCAAATCAGGCCCTAATCCCTAAACCACAAGACCCTAAGCCCCTAAACCGAAGCCCCTACACAACCCTGAACTAAAAGAGACCCCTGACCCTCATGGCTCCCGGACCCCAAAGACATGCCGAGGCGGATCAATCAGAAGGACCTTACGCAAGAACATTAGCGGTGGGGCTTCAGGGGTGCAGGGTTTAGGGTTTTAGGGTTTTACGGCTTCGCTGCTGCAGCAGCGTTGGAGGAACTACAGAAATCCAAGGGCATCCCTGCGATGAGAAAGTATCGTTTTGCAAAGACATGGCTTGCGTGTGCGCTCTGGGTTATAGCTGCAGCTCAATGGCTAGGATCGACAAGCTCGCGGTGTTTAATGTCTGGGGTTCAGGGTTTTCGGGGTTGTGAGTTTAGGGTTTAGTGGCCTAGGGTTCGTGTTGTTTGTCTACACCAGCCTCGACATCTTTTGTCGGAGGGCATGTTGCGGCCAAGTATCCGGAACACTTGCCAGCTTTTGGTTCGACGACCGACTGGCAGGTTTGCGTTATCGACATTTTCTTTGTTGATGTCGTGAAGTTGGTGCGTAACGAAGGATATCAAAACACAGTCGGGCTTGGAAAAGCCAGAAGTAGCAATTGTAAAAGTACGGACAGATCTGCCGAACACCATGCGCCGTAAAGCATAGACCTACAAATCTTGCAACCTTTTACAAATCCAGGGAATCCCTGATGGCTTTAATAAGGAAGGACGCTTGCTACTCAACCGTTGCCAAACCAAGAAAAGGCAGGCTTTGGAGCATAGAAACAGGTCTTTAGGTCCCGGGCTCTTTGTCGCCCCATTCCAGGCCCCTGCTGGGTCTAAAGCGTTTTTGGCTTACTCTAAGGGTCCAAGTAAAGTCCAAGTACCTAATAATCATACACTCTCCCAAAGAGCAACAACACTCTCCCAAATGTCAACCTAGATAACTACTAACTACTATCCGCAACCAAAATCTATCTTGATATTGGGGCCTTTGGACCCTTAGGGTAAGGGCTTTGGGGTAAACTCCTGGATTTTTAAGGCGTTTCAGCTCGGGGCCTGGTGCTTCAGGGCGTGGGGGGTTCAGGAAGTTTAAGGTTTAGGGTTTAGGAAGTTTGGGGTTTGGGGTTTAGGAAGTTTGGGGTTTAGGGTTTAGGAATGTAGGGTTCAGGAAGTTTAGGGTTTAGAGGTTAGGGTTTAGGAAGTTTAGGGTTTACTGGGTTTTTCGCCTCACAGGCTACCTCTGACTCGCTGGAATTCACAATTTCACGAACCTGCAAAGGCCCTACTCAAACCCGAAACCTGCAATCATATGGCAACCCCTCTAAGGCAAGGGCATATCCTATCTAGGTAAATGGATTCTCAAGCTTTTGACTTGAAGTTTCAACCCATTCCGAAACGTCGGCCTGGATCACTTTAGTTTATTTACTTTGGGGGGCCGGGCGGGGGGAGGTAAACCCTAAACCCTAAATCCTAAAACTTTCAGTGCTACGAGAATTTGTTGCGCTTGCACAGCCGCCAGAGCAGAGCCTTAAAACACTCCGTAAATCCATATCACCCCAAATAACCTTCCCTTTTTCAGGGCCTATATAAAGGAATCATAGTAAGGAGCCCCTAAATATGTAGGTTCTTTGGGGTCCCCAGATTTTGCCTAAACTCCAAGCTGGGTTACTTCAAGGGATCTATGCCGGGAACTAGAGGGTCTGGATTTTTTTGGGGGGTTAGGGGCCCAGATCTTCGAAGATCTCTTAATTGAGGAATATACATGGAGTTGAGCTATAGTCGGATAGCTAACATGGTTGAAAACATATTACATAATTTACGAATTTTGGAAGATTGGGGTATGTAGTGTTGTAGAGGCAAAGTGGATCCCTGTTGAATATTGCCCGGAACTTTTATAAAGGCCTTGTTATTAGGATCTCTGTAATACCACTTTCTTTCAGGGACCGCGGTGTTTGTAAGCACTGGGTCTGCAGTCTTTTGGGTAGCAAATCGCCTCATTGCACAGGCACGCATGGTGTGATTTGCACAGTGGGCAGCGAGACAACCAGTATAATAATCTTGAAAACATGTGTGTGCACTCGAGAAGGTGAACTGCTCCTGGCTGCTTGCCAAGCCGCAACCCCCAAAAGGTGACGAAAACATAGTCCGAACGACATTCTTTTCTCAGGTTGAGGGCTTTAGGGTTTAAGGTTTGATAGCACTGCATATTCATTGCCCATCATAACCTCCAGAAAGCTATCTATGCGGACAATAGCTTGCAATTCCCCCCGACTTGTAGCCGTGGGTGCCTGTGCCCAATTGGGCAGCGCAGCAGCCACTGGGACATGCGGAGGCCTCGGTTCACAGGTCTTAGTGGTCTTGTAACCCTTAGCATCAAAAGCCGTATATAATAAGGTTTAGGGTTTAGGGTTTTAGTATCAAAAAAGGCCTAAAAACCTTATATGATAGGGTCTTTGGGCCCTAAAGCCTTGAAACATGAGTCCTTTGAGGGTAAGGGTAAGGGTGCTATCTCCCTAAACCCTGAATCCTAAAGGGGTCGGAATGAGCAGAATAGGACTGGGGTGACACCAGTAAGAACTCCTGGTTAAAGGTCAGTGGTCGTGCTGTTGCAGGGAACGGTTTAGGGTTCAGGATTCAGGACAGGGTTTAGGGTTAACAGGTTTAGGATCTTTCAGGGTTTCAGGCTTCGGAGAACACCCTTCTACATGACCAAAACCCACAAGCCCCACACCCAGCCGGATTGTTCATCTCATGACAAATCGAAAGTACCTACCTTGGGGGTCTCGCCGACTTCGGCTAGGGCCTAGGGTACAAACTCAGCCCTGAATTCAAACGCCTCAACCCTTGGCCCGTGAATCCTGAAACCCCTCCTAAACCCAAAGCCCCTGAACCCTGAAGCCTAAGCCCCTTCGAGATCCTTCGGAGGAACCCTTAAAAGAACACTGAAAGGAACCCCCCTAAAACCATCCTTTAAAGGAATCCTTAACAAGAGCCCTTAAAGGAGTCCTTAAAGGAGCTCTGGAAGAAGGCCTTTGAGGAGCCCACGAAAAAAAGCCACCAAGTGCCGGGCAGCGCAGCTACTTCTTCTGCCGAGTGCCCGCAGAGTGCGAGTATTTTCCTGCTCAGAGGGTTCCTGTATAGCCTATAGTACCCGTTAAAGGGTCTTTTAAAGGAGCCCTATAGTACCCTTTACAGGGTCCTTTAACAGAGCCCTGTAGTACCCTTTAAAAGGGTCCGTTCAAGGAGCCCTATAGTACACTTTAAAGGGCCCCTGAAGAGGGAACCCTTAAAGGAAGCCTATGGTACCGTTGGACGGGTCCTTAAGGGTTCCCTTGCAGGGGCTTGAAGGGTACCTGCAAAGGGTTCGTTTAAGTAGGGCTCAGGGTTGAGGACATGGAAGGGTTTAGGGTGTAAGGTTCCACCTCGGAGACTCTGGTCAACAGCAACATGAGCACCACCATGGAAATAAGCAAAAGGTACTACCTCTAAGCTGTAGATCCTTATCACTTTAGCTGTGATACTTTTTGAGGCCCTTTAGAATTCAGGATGCCAGCGGCCTTTGTTCGGATATCAGGCGATATTGGAGTTAGGCTTGATGCCGTCTCTTGCCTCATTGCATTTGACCCCAGACCCAAAGGCTCCATGTACCTTCATAGTAGATACTTAGGCCTTAAAGTACCTACATAGAGACCCCTTTAAGGCCTAAGTAGCTACTATATAGGTACATGGAGCCTTTGGGAGATTGCCCTGGTAAAGGAACGTGCCAAGCCCTCCTGCCTAACCTTGATCTGATAGGCCTGGTCAACTGGGATTTCCACTAGGGGTCTGAACAGCTATCAATAGCCATTAGGGTTCTTTATCAAACTCCTAGTGTACTTAAAAAGATAACCTACCCAACAACCGTATTCTAATTATTAAGGCCCCGATATTAGTCTGATCTGGTTTGATTCGTTCTGAGTTGCACCGCATCTGTCTGGATTTAAGCTTATTCAAGCCTCGAGGGCACCCACAACATAGTTGTCCCAATATGTAAAGTGGGTTTAGGGTTTAGGGTGTAAAGTAGCGTGTTGGTGCGAATGGCCCTAAACCCTGAACCCTAAAGAATGTTTGTACAGTACAGGGGCTGCAGGGAATATCATTGCAAACGATTCAGACCCACATAGGGTCCCTTTTAGGGTCCTCTTTATGAGGGTGCCGTACTATATTGGAGACCCCAAAAAGGAACCCTAATTTAGAGAACTACGCACATCATAGAATCTTTCCAGAACCCTTATGGAAAGCTTTATTCACCCTAGACCCTCCGCCCTAAACCCAGTCTCCACGCCTCTTCAGGGAGAGGGGATCTGCTTGGGTGTGAAAACCGACCAAGCATACCACCTGAAGCGTGTCGAGCTGCGGCTTAGGGCCTTTAGGGTGTTAGCTTTAACTGTGGCCCCCACCCCTACAATTACAAAAATAATGAGTAGGTTATGACTAATGACGCAGTAAATATAGATCACCTTTCATGGAGTAGGCTATAGGTCTTCGGATCCGCAGGTACAGTCTATACACGTTTAGGGGAGATAACTTAGGATGTTGCATAGAGTACCAGGCGCGTTTCAGGACCAAGGTTCCGGTTCTTGGATGTGAGAGTTGCCGAAAATAGGGGGTACCTAATTTTGGGGTCCTTATAGTAGGCATCCTACTATTTAGGGTACTATATTGGGGTCCCCTATTTTCGGAAACCCCCATGTGGACTTGGGCAGAAACATTGACATCGATCGTGCAAGGACTTGATCGATTCCTGAACCCAAAACGCCCAAACTTCCAACTACTACCTGTGGATCCGAAAACATACGACGCGCAGGGCTAGACCCTAGAACTGTTGGGCTTTTTGCAACTTCCTAGACCCCAAATAACCTACCTTTTAAGGGACTTATAAAAAGAAATCATAATAAGGAGCCCTAAAAAGGTAGGTTCTTTGGGGTCCAGGTTGCCCGTCTAGACCTTCTCACAAAATCGGCTGGCTACTTCAAGGTTCATGGGACATAGGCGCTATAAGCTTATAACTTATAAACGAGGTAACTCTACCTGTCAAATCTTACAAGTAGTCATATAACCCAGTTAAGGTTATATGAACTGCACTTACCACGTCCCATGAACCTCCAAGTAGCTGTCCGTTCTAGCCTGGACACCTCAAGACAAGCTTTAGTTACAGTACTTGATTTCGCAAGAACTTCGACTTCTTGAAGTCTACTGCCCTAAACCCTAAACCCTAAACCCTACTGCAACAGAAAGTCCGGGGTTGGTTCAAGACTTGGAAATGCGGAGTTGACGTAGGTTTTCAGAAATGGAGTTTAGAGTCCTGGGAGGTTGGGAAGCATACGCTTCTCTTCTGTAGCCAGGCCCATGTATGTATAGGGTTTAGGGTTTATGGTTTAGGGTTCTGCCCATTGAAAGCTCCCAGGTTTTGCATAATACACGGCTTGGACTCTGTAAAAACAAGGTTACAGGAGTATTGTAGCGTGGGGACTACGTGAAGTTATTACTTCAGTTGCTTTGGGCAGAACGTAGGCAGATACCCTGAGGCTCTAAGGACAGGTAGTTTCAGTTGAACCCCAAAACCAGAATTATTCTGCAAGGCTGTCGGGCTATGTTGAGGTTGAAGGACACGCTTGTTTATACAGATTCATTAAGCTGCTGGGCTATTTTGAGCTTGAGGGACGCCCTTGTTCATGTTTTGTTGTTTTATATACGCCCCTGGGCCATGTTGAGCTTGTGGGACAACCTTGTTTACACAGCTGTTATGCAGAACAAACATCAAAGCCCAAATAAGTTGAAGCTCAAAGCCCCACAAAAAAGAATCTCTCACCTGTGGTAAGTAAAACCGACACAAGCATAGTAGCTACTTCCTCGAGACGAAGCTCTACTCACAACAGACGTCGATGTGAAAAAAACAAGGATTCTCTGGACAAAAATCTGCTCGGCAGGTTCAGGCAGATCCCGGGGTGTGTATGATATATATATATATGTATATATACATAGATAGATAGATAGATAGATAGATCGATCGATAGATATGTATATATTTATGTGCTTATTTATTTGCTTATTTATTCAGGGCTTGCAGGGTTCAGGGCTTAGGGTATATGTGTATACTCTAGACTTTACACTGTTACACATGCACACATCACCTGCGCTCGTGTTGATTCGGGCTTGGTGCTTCAGATTGAGGAATGGGGTCGTCACAAGGGGTCTCATTGGCAGGACACCACCGAAGGCCTAAATTCACCATGCTAAAATCCCCCAAGCCATTTGAAGCCCTATTTGAGAACCTCCACATGAAACACCCTAAACACCCTGAAGCCATCTAAGATAATTTTAAAGCCCCCTTAAGGCCAGAACCAAAGCCATTGTCCTTGGTATCTCCGGCCTTCGGTGGCAGCGGCCGCTCTCCAAAGTCTACGCCCAAGCGCTTCTTCTGCCAGATCTCCTGACATAGACGATACGTGGAGGATCATGGGACTTCGTAACTAGAGTTATGAATTGTTATTATTGTTATTTGCAACCCCAATGAAGTCCCATGATCCCCAAGTACGAAGCCCTTATTGTCGAATATGGCTGGGACTGTATTTTTTGGTCTGATTATACAGGGACGATAACGCGTTACTTACGAATAGCCCTGAAACCCGCAACCTTAGCCCGGCTCCATGTGCGTACTACTACGGTTGATGATATAAATCCCGCGTTACCTTAAGGACCCTAAACTATGGCAACGGGAATTATGGTATATTCCATATATATTAATTATGGGTAATGCAGGATTTTGAGATTTGGGAACTCAGCCGCATCTCCGTACCGGGCCGCTTTGCTGCTGGCCGTTGTAATAATCGTCCGTACGAGCTCGTGGCAAGAGACTTTGGCGTTGCTCAGCGACGGCATGCACCGATGTCTGCAATGCGACTGCTGTGGTCCTGAAGGTGCAACAAGCCGTTCAATCAGCATCTGTTGCCCAGGTTCTCGAAGCCGCTGTAGATGTCATGTTCCTTCGCGCTTGCTACCTAAAGAAGCTCTGACAAATCAAATCGCTGCGCATAATATTGGCAACACTGTAACTGGAGATAAACATTAAAATATTAACATGAGCAAACCTGACATGTTAGCCCAAAACGCTGGTTGGTCTTCAAGTTTCAGGCCGGGGATCAGGGCATATGTCTGGTGTTGCAGCGGTTCAGTACTTATAGGCCTCTGGTAGGATCTTCCACAGACTATGTCGCATTTGTACGTAGGAATATCATTGAAAATATACAGGGCTTGGGGTTTAGGATGTTGGAGCTTTCGGTTTTAGTGGCTTGGGGCCTCAGGGTTATACTATTTGGGTTTAGGGTTGTAGCTCTGTAGGCAAGTATTTCGAGGAGTATATGTGCGACGAGTACTTGGACCCTTAGCGCAATGGGTTCCGAAGAAACAGGAACAGCAATGCACACCCCTGATTAAAACAAATTCTACCTGGACCAAGATTAGAACTAGAACAGGGATCCTAATATTGAGACCTTTAAAGACGGCGGGGTTATTAACCGGAGTTCTCAAACCTACCCACAGGCCCCTAAGTAGTTCCTTTCTATGGTTCATATGTAGAATCCCATAAGGTATTCCAAAAAAGGAACTACTTAGGGGCCTATGGGCAAACCCTAAACCCATAGGACTTGCGGATCTGAGATGCATCCATGTCGGAACCTCCAAAATGCCTTGCAGTTCAAGCAACCCTAAGGCTCCATGTGCCTATATATAGTTAGGGTTTAGGGTTCAGGGTTATATAGTCTATTAATAGGCCTTTAGGTACCTATATAGGAACCCCTTTAAGGCCTAAGTATCTACTATAAGGGAACATGGAGCCTTTGGGCAAGGTCCACAAAGGGTGTCCCTTTTCAGGAGTCTGAGAAGGGCTTAGGGTTTCTGATTCGGAAATATGCCTTGAATTATAAGAAGGATCCGTTTAGGGTTTAGGGTTTAGGTTGTAGGGTCTTGACTCTTGATTCAAGGCATGTTGGTTTGATAAAGGGTTCTGGTGTCTCTGGGCAGGCCTGTCCACTGCCTCAACCCCCTAGAACAAGTAGGTTGTGGTGGTGATAAGCAAAACCCCTCAAATCCCCCAAACCCTACACCCCAAATCCCAGACCCCATAGAACCACTACAGACCGATAGACCCCTTAAAGGAATCCTGAAAGGAACTCTGAAACCCCAAGCCCTAAAATTAAAACCCTACCCCTAAAGCTGCAGCCCCAAGTCGCGCAAACTCACAATGTATGTGAACGACCCTAAACCCTAAACCCTATATGAAACAGTTTGGGGTTTAGGGTTTTGGGAGGTCTAGGCTTTTGAAGTTTGGAGTTGATGGTATACCTGGCCCGCGAATAACCCTACCTTTTCAGGGCTGCTTATAATGATTGTTTAATATAAACCCTGAAAAAAAAGGGCTTATGGGGTAACGACAAGGCTGTGGGCTAAACCCTAAACCCTTTTCAACCAACGACTCCCCAACCTCCTTCTTCGATTCGCGCAGCTGCTTCAATGTGTTTAGTCGGTCCTGGAAGTCCGGCAAAATCGTAAGGTTTACATAGGGGTTTCGGGCTTGCAGTTTAAGGCTTGGGGGGTGAGGGTTGGGGCTTTAGTGTCACATAATTGCAAAAGCCTAAGTTCAGCTCTAAGAGCTTATGGGTTTTATGATAAAGGACTAGGGTCTAAGGTATTGCTTTCGAAATCCAAACATGGCTGTGTATTGTTTTAGGGTTACCGACCAAGTCTTTACGAGCATCGATGACTCAACATGTCTTTACGAACATCGATGACTCAACATAGCATGTCGAGGGTTAAAGCCAGCGGTTTAAGTGTTTTTCTCCGGCGCTCTATTCGGGCCTACATGGGCCTTGAGGCTATATTTGTTTGAGCCTGGAGGTAGTCTTAGTTGAGGTACGGTACTTTGGCGGTTTCCCGGTGACCTCTAGCTCAGGAATAAGTTTCACCTGGCGTTTAGGGTTACGGGTGGACTGTCTTCAAGACTGTCTCCAAACCCTAAACCCTTACCTCTAAACCCCAAACCTGATGTGCTTGCCTCCGGCAAAATCATTCAAGCCAAACATCTCGAATGCCGATATGCATAGTTGCAGTAGAACCAATAGAAACCAAACATCGCGAAGTGCCGTCTCCTCCATCGACAATGCCAGCAGGTGTCTTAAGCTCTAATCCAAAGCCTCGGGCCACTCAACCTTAGCTTGAAAACTCGATACTTAACTTAGCCCCAACACCCTTGCGCCTAAATTATTTTAGGAAGTTTAGGGACTAGAAATGCATAATAAGGAACCCTAAAGAGTAGGGTATTTGGGGTCCAGGTAGTCCCGAAAGCCCTGAAACCCGACACCTTTCCTATCTCCTAAACCAAGCCCTGGGACCTCACGACTTCACTCCTGGGTTTTAAGGGTTTAGGGTTTAGGGTTTTGGGTTGGGGGTTCTAGGGTTTAGGGTTTTGGGTTTAGGGTTTTGGGTTTAGGGTTTAAGGTGTTGAACTTAGTTGATTGCTGCTTGCTACTTTATACCTGTGAATCCCAGAACCTGCCGTTTTAAGGGCTATGCCTTCTATTTAAGAGGTCATAACCTACTATTTTGTAGGGTTTGGGGTTACAGGTCAAACCCTAAACCCCTAAACCCCTAAACCCCTATTAGGCCCTAAACCTTAAACCCTAAAACCCTACAGCCCTAAACCCTAAAACCCTAAAACCCTAAACTCGGTCCTACACCCCGTGCGCCTTCAGCTCGAAACCCCAAAATTCCGTAGACCCCCTGCCTAGAGGGTCATTGTGGGGTTAGGGTTTAGGGTGGGTTTAGGGTTTAGGGTACCTAGTCCTTCTGCCTAGGATCGGTCGGGCATCTGAAAAAGTAGCAACCGTCAAACAAACTTGACTATAACCCTCCAGGTAGTCCCTATAGTTTCCAAAAGCCCCTAAACCCTAAACCCCTAAACCCTAAACCCTAAAACCTTGAAGTCCTGCTTGCTGATTGCTGCAGTGTTGATCTTCTTTACTGAGCTCCGGGTCGTTTCAACCCGCCCCTGCCGCACCAGCAGACTTACAGGGTTTATACGGCTGAGGGCTTCGGGAAGATAGATGGTGACAGTTCCATTCAAGGTTCCTTAGAGCTTCTAGTCCATTATCCGACTGGTAATTTTTACTGGCGATCACATGGTTGTCAGCAACATTTTCGGCATTTAATTTCGGTACCATCAGGTATATGATCGGTGCATGTTGTCGAAACCCCTATTGCCGGAACGAAAATGCCGAAACAGATCTACCTCCGCCCTCTTCGGCATTATTTTCCCAGGAGGATGTCCCAGAGCATAAAGATTGGTAAGCCCTAAACCTTAGACCCAAATTCCGAAATCCGGAAACATACAACCATAAAGCATCCAACCCCAAACCCCAAACACAATTCGTCAAACTAAAGACGAAGCCTGAAAGCTGTTGAGCCAAACTAAACTGGATTTTCAAAGCAATCCCAAACTTCACACCGTGAAACCCAACTCAAAGCTGCAACTCCAGACCTAAAACAACCTAAGGGTCCATGTACCCACATAGTAGAT
This sequence comes from Symbiodinium necroappetens, assembly GCA_905231915.1. Classification (NCBI taxonomy): domain Eukaryota; class Dinophyceae; order Suessiales; family Symbiodiniaceae; genus Symbiodinium; species Symbiodinium necroappetens. The sequence goes on along the minus strand of CAJNJA010012492.1, from coordinate 1,597 downwards.
ACGTTGGCCCTAATACTTTGGCCCTAATGTAGTCCCTATATGGGGCACCGAAACGACTTCCGGTTCAGACGTTGGCGTTGTTACCCTAAACAGCGAAGCCCAAACCTTCATTACTAAACTTTTAACCCCCCACTAAGCCCATATGGTACCCCTAAAGGAACCCCTTAAAGGAGCCGTTAAAGGAACCCCTGAAGAAATCCATAGAAGAACCCTCAAAGGAACCCTTAAAGCCTTAAAGGGACCCCGGAAAGAACCCCTGTTTGGCCCAAGGTTGCGACATATCCAAGGAGTCTTAGCAGGCCGAGGCAAACGACGGGGTTCCTTTAAGGGTACCATTTTAGGGGCTTAGGGTGTCAAGAGTTTACCTAGGACCCAAAGAACCTACCTTTCTAAGGGCTTATATAAGGAAATCATAATGAGGAACCCTAAAAAGGTAGGTTCTTTGGGGTCCAGGTAGGGTTTAGGATTTAGGGTTTAGGGTTTGGGGGTTCCTTCCAGGGTTACTTTGGAGGGTCTCTACAAGGGCTCCTTTAGGGGCAGCGCAGAGGTCAATGGGCTCTCGGGGTTTAGGTGTAGAGGTTCCAGGATTGGGGGCAGGTTCAAGACAGGGTTCAGGGTTTGGGGTTTAGGGGTTTGGGGCTCAGGGCTACGCTTAGGGTTTGGGGTTCAGGGTGCAGGGAAAAAGATACGAAGCATCCGGCATCTGATTCTTGCTGCGATACGAAAGCTTCGGGTAATGCTGTGGAGCAGCAAGAACCATGCTGTTGCAGAATGAACATCCCGAAATCCCAACCCTCCTCGCACGTCCCCTGCGCATTCTGGCCTTCAGACTTCGATAGCTCTTTGAGGGGTTAGCTAACTGTTCAGACCTCGAATTACGTTAGATAAAATAGAAGGAAACCTTCGACAAATGCAAGCCATCTGAGGGACCAGAAGGAACCAGGAAGGCTGGCTCAAATCAAAACCTGACCCCCTAAGGCTCTGTATACCTATGTAGTCTATTCATAGGCCTTTAAGTACCTATATAGGAACCCCTTTAAGGCCTAAAGTATCTACTATAAGGGTACATGGAGCCTTTGGGACCCCTTAACCCTAAAGCCCCAAGCAACACGTGCGGACAACCACGCCTTAGATTGAGTGCGCTTCGTCGGCTTCTTTTCCTGGCGCATTAGATTTAGGGTTCACTGTTTGTGGTATTGGGGTTGGGGGTTAGACCCCAAATACCCTTACTTTGGGAGCAGATAGAACTGTTTGAGGGTACAAGGAACCACCGCGTTAAAAAAACAAAAGACAAGAAACCCCCGACCAAACGTCGTGAAGGGACGACCCCTAAACTTTCGATTGAGTGGGCTCTGCGGGCCCTAACCCTGTACCCTAAACCTATACATGGCCCCAACTCTAAAACTCCTAAACCCAAAACCCCTACACGCGAAATCCTAAACCCAAAAACCCTACACCCAAAACCTCCACACCCCGAACCCCAAAGCCACCCTAAAGCCGAAACCCCCCAATACCTCCTAAAACGAAGCCTTTAAGAACCCCTATGCCTCCTAAAACGAAGCCTAAACCCTAAACCCTAAACCCTCCTTTAAGGGGT
>CAJNJA010012490.1:0-13100 GCA_905231915.1 Symbiodinium necroappetens | reverse complement strand
ATCCGGCTGCTCGTGTCTCTGCTGCCAGAGGAGTCTGACGGCTTTTGCCATGTGCATCAAAGAGCTCGGCGAGCGAGCCCAGCCCAGTCGCAACTCCAAAGGGCTACTGGGTATGCGAGCTGGCCGCGAAGCAGCCGTCTGTGGACAATGCCACATCAAGTGCATGAACGAGCCTGTAGCGTGATTGCAGAGCGAGCACTGCCCGTGGGCCCTCCCGCCTGACCAACCTTAATGGGAAGGGCGCAGGTAAGTAAATTGGCGGAGATCCACATGTGCACGGTTGTGTACATACTTGCCCAACCGTAATACCAAGAAAGTTTAAACCTCGGTGTATCACTCACTCTTCACGGCCATCTGTCTCCACTGCTTTCGAACTCCTCACCCACTTCCCTAGCCCTAAACCCTAAACCCTAAACCACTGCTTTCGAACAACCAGGTGTCAGCCTCCACCTCCCCGCCATTCAGCGGAACCCTTATACTCATCATCATGCCGAACGCGTTGATGTCCAATCCAGGCTGTGTGACTCCTGGATACCCGTAACTTTAAACCCCACACGAAAAAAACTTAACCGCCTATAAACAGCCTATAAGCCCTCATCCTGACCACAAAACCCAGGACGTGCAAGCCCCGTAGCTGCAACTCCAGACTCCTTACACAACGCATTTAGGGTTTCGGGGGATTTCTGTTTAGGGCTTAGTAAGGGTTTAGGGGTTTAGGGGACTAGGGTTTAGGGGACTAGGGTTTAGGGCTTAGTAAGACCCTTAAGAGCAACTCTTAAAAGTCTACAGCCCCCCTTCAGCGTCCCCACCTCCTCCTGGAGCTCGGAATTTTTTCGCGTGAAGTCAGTAACCTGGTGCCAGGGTTCGGGATGTGGATTTAGGCTTTAGGGCTTTAGAGCTTAGGGTTTAGAGTCGTAGACTGTAGGGGTAGGGTTTTAGGGCTTAGGCTTTAGGGTTTAGGGCTTTAGAGTTTAGGGTTTAGAGTCTTAGACTGTAGGGGTAGGGTTTTCGGGCTTAGGCTTTAGGGTTTAGGGCTTTAGAGTTTTAGGGTTTAGAGTCTTAGACTGTAGGGCTTTCGGCTTTAGACTTTGGGCTTTAGAGCTTAGGGCTTGGGGTTTAGAGCTGGGGTTTAGGATTTCAGGTTTTGTGTTAAGTTCGGGGTGAGCGGTGTAATCCGATATGTTTCATTGATGTGTTTGTGGGTGCCCAGAACTGAGCACTTAGGGTTGTTGTCTGTCTTTTTGATTATGTGTGGTGCCACATTTGCAAGTCATTCTACCATCTCTCGTCTTGCGATGACTTTCTGCCTGCTTTTCAGCAGGCGTTACAAGGGTTGAGGTGGTTTTATCCTTTCTTCATTGGAATGTGCAGGCTAACTTCAGATTTGCATTCAGCAGCGCCACTCGGTGGCAAGGTAGAGGTGACTCAGCAATGCCTACAAGGCGTTGCGAATCGGGCGGCTGCATGGCACCTAAATCCTAAATATCCGTAAACCTTGGCTGAACCCCTCCACGGTAGGCTCCATGCTATCTACGAAAGGAGGTGCTGCCGCATGTTAGGGTTTTAAGGGCCTAGGGTTGCGGGATTTAGGGATTTACAAAGCACATTTGCCAAGCACTCTGCTGACCCAGACCTTCTCATGCTAAAGAGTTTAAAAGGCCTTAGGGTTTAGGGCTTAGGGTTTAGGAGTTTAGGGTTTAGGGCTTACGGTTTAGGGCGTGCTTCACATAGCTTCAGCACTTGGCGACTGCGGCATCCCGTGGCCGGACAACTATCGCGAACTTCCGATCCCTAGGCATCACGTTTGAACCTCACACCCCCAACTCATACTGAACCTACTAAGTGTGGTGTTTGCTTTACGGTTTGGTGTTTCGTGTCTACCCATCAGTCTGCACTGTAGTCCCGTTTTTGGTTCAACCAGGATCCTATATACTCGCAAGGCTTTAAGGTATCCAAACCAGGAACTCCAATGGAGACCATGCCGTATAGTCTCTACTGGGGTTCCTGTTTTGGTGACCGCATTAGGGTTTAGGGTTCAGGGCCTAAACCCTAAACCTTTAATCAGGTAAGTTTAGGGTTTGGGGTTGAATACAGTCGCCGCGGGGAACAATGTGCGAAGGGTCATCGGTCAGGCTGCCGTGGGCAGAGGCTGCTACACTTGCAAGGTGCCCAGTTCCCCGGTGACATGGATGTTGATCTTTTCCGCACGCAGCAGCGAAACCCAGGCCCGGGCTTCCCAGGGTTGCTTCCCCCGCTTGCCGACGACGTTGAAGACATGCTCGGCAAGGCTCTCTTGGTAAACTGAATCAAATGCTTTCTTGATGTCCAATTTAGCGATAAAGAGGGCACTCCCCCAATCATGGGCGATGCGGGCCAAGCGTCTGAGAATCATGATCAACTCTATACCTTGCCTCCCCCGTCTGCACAGTTGCAATCTGGCCGGGGATTGAATTGTGTGCCCCGCTCTTCGCAGAAGGAGTTGCCCAAAAGTTCGGAGCAATACAGAGCTCAATGTTATTGGGCGGGTCTCCCCCCAGTTGGAGGGTTGGGACAGTTTTGCCAAGAGCACTGCGGTGCCAGCCTCGATGTTCGGGACGATGAGGGTTGTGTAGAGCATATCGTTGAAGAGCTCCAGTAGACGGTTCCCCCATATAGGATGAGGGAGGAGGGCCTTGAGAGCTTCGTGGGAAACCATGTCGGGACCACAGGATTTTCCATTCTTCCATTTTTCTCGAACAGCGAAGAGGTCTGGATGCCAAGGAGTGTGCTTGCACAACTGCGCGACCCAACACCCCATTCTTTGAGGAATACGAATACTCCTAAAACCATATTTATGATGAAGCGCCCTCTCTCCGGTACTCTGGAGGGAAGAGCCTATGAAATTAGGGAGCATTGGGCCCTGTGGTTATTGCTAGGGTTTCCAGCTTCCAGGTGTAGAGTTCCAAAACCCCACCCCTCCCCCCTTCCCCCCTCGCCCCCTTAGGGTTCCGGGTGTAGGGTAAAACTATGTAGTAGAAACCCTTACAGAAACCCTAAAGACCCAAAGCCAACAAACCTTACGTGTAGAGCCAATGAAGGAACCTTAAAGACGTAAACCTAAAAAACCTTGTAGTACCCTTGTTGCTTATGGAACTCTTAAAGGAACCCTGGCCCCTACATCTTTTAACGGACCAACAGAACCCGACACCCGAAACTCCAAAGCCCTAAAACCCCTAAAACCTTACACTACGACTCGTGGACCTGCCGCTGCAGGCGGTCGACGGTACGCTGCCACCTCGATGGCGGGTTGCCAACTAGGTGAAGGGCTCAAAGGACTTGGCAAGTAGGGTTTGTAGGGTTCGGGTACTTAAGGGCTCAGAGACTTAGTAAGCGTGGTCAAGTGCCCTAAATTGGGTTATCCTACCTTACTTATAAGGTTTCGTCAAGGTTTCCCATAATTTAAAGATGTTGGTGTCTAGGTTGTTATAAAGGCTTCCGTAATTCACAGACTTTAGGGTTTAGGGTTTCTTTTTTGAAGAGGGTGTTAAGCGGGCTTTTGTACGGCATGGGTTTTATCTGGCTTAGGGGTGCCTTGGGGGGCTCCATCAAGGGTCGGAGTTCTGAGATCTGTAGGATTTAAAAGGTCTAGGTTGTGTGAAAGTGCTGGTTACCACAAGGGACTATTGCAAGTAATACAGGAGCCTTAACAATTAGAATAGGGTTCTGGGGCATACCATACTATAACTATAATAAGGACCCCCCCAAAATAGTCTTGGTCATTATGCAGGCCCTAATAGTATATGTGAGGGCCTTTGACCTTTCGTGTGGATTCTCCGCAGGTCTGTAGGGTGATTTCGGCTTCAGGGCGCAAAGCGTGCGGTTTAGGTTTTAAAGGGTTTCGGGACTAGGGTCTATGGCTAATGAGGTTGCGATGTTGAAAAGCTGTTGTCAAGTGGTATATGCTTGTCTTGAAGTAGCTGTAAGATGGGTTCGTTGCATGGGATGCGCTGACGGCGTCTTCACATGCTGATAACTGGGATCATCTCGAGGACTTCGACGGCAAGCCTTCTGGAGTGCCTCTAGTCACTAGTTTACATCTCCATGAGCAAACCCTAAACCCTAAACCCTAAGCCGTATACCAAAACCAGCTTACCAAGTTCTTAACCCTGATTCCCGGGGACCCCGAAGCGCGAAACCACAGCCCCAGGCAACAAGAACTGTAAGATGGAGCCCCAAAGCTCAGACAGTTTGGTGCTTAGGTTTGGGCTTTCCTAGCAGCCTTGTAACAGAGATTTATTCTGTTCCGTTGCTTAAGTCGAATCCCAAACCGGGGACAATGCAGGATACCTTGCAGCACGTTGCTGAGGTTTAGGGTTTGGGGATTCCCCTACGTAAGCAAACCTGGAATCCCAAGAGGCTTGCAGTTTGAATGCAGGGGAATCTTCGATTAGAGCAGGGTTGTGGGGTCCACTATAGTTTAAACATTTTTTTGGGGGAGCTTTAGAAGGGGATCGTAAGGATGCTACTGTAAACTCGACTCGAAAACCGGAACCCTCAGCCTGAAACGCCCACGCCATAACCCCCGAAGCCTCTGCCCTGAACCCCAAATTGTTTATTGAGGTTACTGCTAATACACAGAAACTTAGGGGTTTATCCTTCTTCTTGCAACTTAACTGGGACTATCATGGTATGATGTCAGATATGGTGAATTCTGCAGGCTCGCGTATTCTGCCCAAACCCCAGAGGTCGAGAACGTCCGCCGACTCCGGCCAGCCTTTTTCGTTGATGGCCTTCTGGGTGTGCGTCTTTACGGGCGAAAGCAGAGGACGGCCGCAGATGCAGCACGGCTGCGGCTCGAAATCTTTCTCGATGGTAGGACGGATCATCTTACCCACTGCAAACCGATATTCTTGTGGCAGGTCTGCGAGGACGTTCGGGATAGTTTGGGCAAAGCACCCACATGTGCACGGGAGGTGGAAGTCAGTTGCCTTGGCTGCAAAAACAAGTTTTTCCTGCCTCTTCTGCAGATTTCGGTCCGTCCAGCTGACACATCCAGTCTCAAAGCCTCAACTCCAAAACATCAGACCCTAACCCCTAAACCCTCAAATCCTCAAATTCAAAAAAAAACCACAAAAAAACAGCACACTGCTCTCGGGTGCCTCGAAAAGCCCAAATCCTTCAAACATCCCAAGCACTGCACGAAGCCGTTTCGGGGTTTAGGGCTTAGGGTCTGGGGTTGAGCGTTGATAGTTGGTAAAATCCAATGCCCGGAATAGGGTTCAAGGTTTAGGGTTCAGGCATCTGTTGTCCGCGTCTTCTTGCCGTGAGGTTGCAGGGTTTCCGACGGAATCACGCAGACATAAATATCGCAATGAACTAATGCCCTGAAGCCGAGTGAACCAAAGGCAACACGGCCAAGGCGGTCAACATCTCGGCTTGTTTCAGATTCTCGTGGTGCTGATCTAAACTCTAAACTGTCACCCTAATCCTAAACCCTAAACCCTGTCATAACGCATCTTCTGCTAGGTCGCACCTTAAGCCTCAAACCGACAACACACCTTCGACTGAAAACCTCCAATCTTCAGCCCATATCGCCCGTGCTAATGTAGCGGGTTCAGGGTTTGGGGTTTAATAGGGTTTTCGGCTCCTTTAAATAGTTATAATAAGGAACCCTGACGAATGATGTTGGCAACTATTTCGGCTGCTATAGTACTGGGACACCACGGCCAGGGTTTAGGGTTTTTGGTTTCCGTGAGGAAGAAGATACTAGCCATTGCAACCCACAAAAAGCCAAGGGGATCGCTAATACTGACCAAGGCGCTATGGACCCAATAGAACAACAAAGTACCTTTCATACAACTGCTGTATTTCTCGTAGAAGTGGAGCACAACACACATTTTTGGGCGACCCATTTTTAGAAAATCCATATACCAAAGCACCCGAAACAATACGTACCCCAGGCCCTAAACTAAACCCTGAACCCTAGACCCTTAACCCTGAACTCAAAATCCCTAATCCCTACGGAGAACTCGGGATTACCTCTTGAGCTTAAGCTGCTGGAGTATCTAAAGCCCATAGACAGCTACAAACTAGCAACAAAAATCCTAGCGGCTTTTCGCTTAAGCAATTCTGGTTTAGACGCCCCTGTACAAACCCCCTGTGAAACCCTCTAAAATGGCGGTTCCCTACCCTAAACCCTAAACCCTTAAACCTGAACCCTAAACCCCTAAACCCTGAACGCCTAAACCCTAAACCCCTAAACCCTGAACCCTCTACCCCTAAACTCCTTAACCCCTAAGCCCTGAACGCCTAAACCCTAAACCCCTAAACCCTGAACCCCGAGATGCACACCTCTTCTCTTTCTCTTTCATCTCCTCCTCGAGCCTCAAGTGGAAGAAATTTTCACGGCCGAGTCTTTAGGCTTTTCCTTAGGGTTTAGGGGCTTAGGGTTTAGGGCTTAGGACTTAGGGTCCTATTCTTTCAGGGTGTAACGGTCGGGACCTTACCAAATGTCCTTTACGGTTGCATTGAAGGGTTCTTATAAGGGTTTCCGTAAGGGCTTCATACGGTTGATGATATAAATCCTGCATTACCCATAATAAGGAATATACCATAATTCCCGTAGTTTAGGGTCCTTAAGGTAATGCAGGATTTATATCATCAACAGTATGACTCTGGGGGCCTGAACAAGTTGAACAGGATTTTGGGATACGTTACAGTAAGGAGCCCGGAAGAGTAGTATTGGCAATCATTCAGGTCTCTACAGGGCGTTCAGTGTTTAAAACGCTTTACATGGCGGTGCTTTTGCAGGGATTTGCCTTATGGGTAGCTCTCCTAAGTTAGAGTCCCTGTCTAGGTCTCAGAAACAGAACGAAACCCTCATACAAAAAGGACCCTAATTTAGAGAACTACCCGTAACCCTAAACCCTAAACCCTGAACCTATGGGTTTCTGTAGTGTTCCAGAAGCAGCGGGTTTAGGGTTTAGGGTTTAGGGTTTTGTGTTTAGGGTTTAGGGTGTAGGGTTTTGTGTTTAGGGTTTAGGGTTTAGGGCTAGTAGCCGCCCGCCTAATGCTACCCAACTGACAATGCAGAATCGCTTGTACTCTGCGCCTCAGGCGCAGAATGATCTTGCTGATACATGAGTCCAGCGATCAGCATTACAAGTAGATGTGGAAGTACTGGTGTTCTTTTCTAAACCGGCAGAGCCAATAACTCTAGACCCAACATGTTAAATTCAAAACCTTAACCTCGCCAACTGACATGCTTGCATTCTCGACCAAATGTGCGCCGTGTGTCCCTCGAGAAATGCTCTGCAAGGTTTGCGCGAGTCTCGCGTTTCTTTGAAGGGTTGAACCTTGTATTAACATTTCTACAAAGGTGGTCTTGCTTTTGAGCAGACCACTACTCTGAGATGTGCAGTGTCCAACCCGCACACATGTGACTCAGGATCCCGACATGCTCAACTGCCTAAGGCTCTGCTTACGATGCAGAAATACTTCGGGTTTAGGGTATCCCAAAAGTTTTCAGACTGGTATTGAATCTGAAGTGCCTGCCAGAATACACAAGAGCAAAGAACTACAATATGCAGAGTAATAAGAGGTAGCCTGAGCCCTAATCAAACTTTCCTCAACCCTAAACCCGAAAGCCTACACTGGTCGAAATGGGGGTTTCCGAAAATAGGGGACCCTAATATAGTACCCTAAATAGTAGCATCCTTATTATAAGGACCCCCAAAATAAGGTACCCCCTAATTTTCGGAAAGTCCCAAATGTGAAAAGCATGCGACGTGCTGGGGCTGCAGCTGCTCGCTCTTCTCCACCAGACGCTGTCGCTCCTGTCGGCTCCAGAAGGCCTTAAACCTGAAAACCCAGAGCTACAGCTAGGGCTCAAATCTCGGGGTTTAGGGTTTAGGGTTTATGGTTTTGGGTTTATGGTTTTGGGTTTAGGGTTTAGGGCTTAGGATGATCTTGGAGTCACGAGCTTTGAGGCTGTTTAGGGCTTGTAGTTGATTCACAGCTTCACTGACTGCTGACTCTCTCCGCCACTGCCTGAACTTTACTCAACATCGACATCGCAAAACATCGAATTCGACATGGCACTGTTTGTAGTTCCAGCGCAGACATGATCGCTTGCATACGGGGCTCTTGCGTTTTTGAAGCGTCTGCACACGTCCGGTGTGACCGTAATCCCTCGCGAAGCAGTATGCCCGACCCTGCATTTGAACCGTTTAGGGTTTAGTTTAATGTGTTTCAGGTGTTGCTGCCACTTAGCGCCCAGGCGAAAATTTCTTGTGACAAAGTCGAGGCATTGTGTGAAGTAGCGGTTACAGCCTCACCATGTAGGGCTTGCTGTTCCTGAAAAAAGTGTGCACCACTGCAAAATTAATCCGTTTACATGCAGAATAATAAGAAACATATCATGTAAAGTAAACCCTAAACCCTTAACCCTAAGCTCTTCTTAAAATGAGGGACGCGCGCAGACCATACCCGAACCTCTGAAAGTTAAAATGCCGAAACCTAACCAACCAAGCCTACACCTTAAACCTTAAACCACGGTTAAGTTCAGGGTTTAGGGTTTAGGGTCCGTTGAGCCGTCCACCATCATTGATCATTACCTTAAGGACGAAAAGAACCTTAAAAGGGTTTAGGCTTCATATACCATATAGGGATTCATAGTATAAGGGTATAGGGCCCCTACTTTTGAGGGTCATTTGGTCCTTAAGGAACTCTAAACCCACACAAACCCTGGACCGTAAACCCAAATGCCAACTAATTAGACCAGACCTAAGCCCCTAAACCCTAACTGACGCTAGACCTGAACCCCGAAACATGAGTCTCGTAAACCCAAATCAAAGATTGAAGCTACAAGAAAACCTCTAAAAACCCTAAACCCGACGAACCCCTATAGACACCCAAGCCTAAACCATAGAATGCAGCATAAAGCCACAACGGAAAGCCCCGGTGGACCTCGGCAGCACCCCGTTCCTCTCGCTGCTGCTGCCTGCACGGGGCTTAGGGGAATTTAGGGTTTTAGGGTTTAGGGCTCACGGTTTTAGGGTCTAGGGTTCAGGGCTGTAAGGTCTCAAGTTTAGGGTTTAGGAATTAGGGTACATGTTGCCAAAAGAATCAGAATCTGCTAATTCTGCAGCGTCCCTATAGTTTTCCTTTGAATCTGACAGCCTAACCACCACAGAAGCTAAACTCCAAATTTACATGCTATAAGCAGCAAACATACATCCCTAACGCCGTAACTACCTGAAATCTATGCCTGAATCTCAACCGCCTTTCGTCCCAAAGCCCCCCAAGCTACGAAGCCCCTCACGGTGCCTAACCCCTTACACCCTACCTTATTTCCCCAATAAGCCAGGGAAACAAAAGGTTAAACTTTCAGATGACTACTGAATTAAAAGAAACCAACAAGTTTAATGGTTGGGGATTGGGGAACTAAGCTACCCTTTAGAACCCCGATAGACCCACCAAACCCAAACATCCCTTAAAGGAGCCCCCACTCTCCTTTTGTCTTCAATCGAGTGCATCAGTGCCGGCGGGTGCGGCGAAGAAGGGTCGGGTGTTGGCAGGAGTCCCCCTCGATAATAAAGGAGACCTTCACAATTAGAATGGGGTTTTCTCAATCCACCGCATAAGGGCACTCTTAAAGGTTACTTCGGGGTGTAGGGCTAAGGAGTTGAAGCAATGGAGATATTTGGTACGTTTGGTGGTATTCGGGGCGTCCTTCGAAGAGCCTTGTATTCCGGCCATTTTGCAGTTTCAGATTTTTGGCTTTGGCATTCAGACAGTGTCATGCGATTGCGGCCGAAACCCTAAACCCCAAACCCTACCCAAACCGACAAACCGGAGGCATCTTGCCATAAGCTGCCGAAGTTCCACCTGTGCACATCAAGGACAAGAGGACTTCGCAAGTGGCTTGCGAACACGGCTACCCAACGAACACTGAACCGAAAACCCTAGACCCTAAACCCTAGACCGAACAGTAAACCCTAACTCAGTTCTAACGTGACTGTCCAGTCACCCTCGTCCTTCTGGTATGAGCCATCAAAGAGTTGCTCATGTCCACAGGGGCAACCCAGATTGCTGCCAGTAGAGTTTAGGCCTATGGCCAGGGTATGTTAGCCCTAAGCCCTAAACCCTAAACCCCTACTAAGCCCTAAACCCTAAACCCTAAACCCCTACTAAGCCCTAAGCCCTAAACCCTAAACCCCTACTAAACCCTAAACCCTAAACAATAAACCCCTACTAAGCCCTAAGCCTGAACCTGAAAGAGCTTAGGGTTTAGGGTAAGCCCCGAACCAGCAGCCCGGTACCTCATCCTGAAGCCCCTGACGGGACCTACAACCCTGCCTAAACCCGACACCCTAAACCCGGAAAGACCGGTTTTAGGGTTTTAGGGTTTAGGGGAACCCAGTTCAATTTAAGATACCATACTGGGGATATATTGTAAACAACTAGGGTATTTCCTGTTTTCTAGTACCTGAATTGGGAGTTTGGATTAGGGGCACTCTTGGGGATATAGACCCTCTCAATAAGGTCCCTGTAAAGAGAGCCAGAAGTAGGGTTCAGAAGGGCCCCCTCTAAGGGGTCTCCCTAATACTACCTAGGATGAATTTAAGTTCCGGAGAGCCCCAAAGGTCTGGGCAACCCGGGCACCATGAGGGTAGTTCTCGAAATTTGGGTCCCTTTTAGGGTATACTGTACAAGGGTGCCGTGCTACATTTGGGGTTCTAAAAAGGGACCCTGATTTAGAGAACTACCCTAAGCCCTAAACCCTTATACCCTTAAAGGAACCCTAATTTGGAGAACTACCCATGAGTTAAACATTTCAGCAGCCAGTGCCTGTCAGAGAGTCCGGCAACCGCGACTTTCGGGCTTCTCTTCTGTTTTTTGTTTTTTTCGGTTTAGGGCTTAGGGTTTAGGGTTTGGGGTTTTAGGGTTTAGGGTTTAGCGCTTAGGGCTTAGGGTTGGGTTTTACGGCAGCTTGATGGGGATGTTATACGGGTTCTCATCGGGTTTGATTAGGGCTTAGGGTGTACGAGGGCTGGGGGCGGAGGGTGAGGGCAGAGGGTGAGGAACCCTAAACCCTAAACCCTAAGCCCTAAACCGGGAGGGTTTAGGGTGGATACGAGCATAGATCGGGGAAACCTTCAGGGACCCTGCAAACCCTTAGACGTCCTAAACCCTAAACACTAAAACTGTAAAACCCCAAACACTAAACCCTAAACCTCTAATAGAGGTTTAGGGTTTAGTGTTTAGGGTTTTAGGGTTTTAGTGTTTAGGGTTTGGGTCTAAAGCCCTAAAACCCTAAACACTAGACCCGATTTTCCCACGATTTCCCGACTGCAGAATGGCTCGGCCGAGCAGAACCACTCCTGGGTATTTTGAAACAGATGAAACGATACACACTAGACCCTGAAACCCTAAAATCCTAAATCCTAAACCCTAACACCCTGAAGCCCTAAAGCCCTAAACCCTAAAACCCTAAACCCTTAAGCTCATGTAGCCTTGAAGGCCCTCAACGCCACAGGGCTCTAAGACCCTCGACTGGCGAAGTTCGGGCGTTCAGCCACGGCAACTCGCCGTTAGCTCAGCAGATCATACGATCTGCCCAGTTCCTCCTGGGCTTAGGGTTTAGGGTTTCGGTTTTAGGGTTTAGGGTTAAGATCTGCTCAGTTCCTCCTTGGTTTAGGGTTTAGGTTTTAGGGCTTAAGGATAAGATCTGCCCAGTTCCTCCTTGGTCGACACTGACGGCACAGTTCTAAACTTTCAGAAACTTTGGGGCTTCGGGGTTGGAAGGTTCAGGATAGTTCGACACCTTTTACCGGAATTGATGGGCTTGGGGCTAGAAAGAGCCGTCAACTCCCCAAATGGGCTTCATGATTCGAATTGTGGGTACAGGTAAGCCGACATCTTTTTGGAATGCTCGGAGAAAAGAAGCAGACGCGACACACGAAGACACCAATGACCCTTCGGCAAACCACTATAAACAAACTCCCTAAACCCCACACCTCCCATCCCAGTTCATGCAAGATGTTCTGATATTGCCGAGAAGCAATGTCTCCGCCCAGGAGTCGCGCCAAGACTCCCCACAGCCTCGGGATGTCGCATCGCATGATCGGAGCGTTGATAATAGAAAGGTGTAACCCCTAAACCCTAAACCCTAAACCCTAATTTTTGTTCTTTCTTTTTTTTGGGGGGGGTTATACTATAATTGCATGACGGAACCCTTGAAGAATCCAGGATGCTACGGCCTCTGGCTATACTGACGAAGACACTGCAAACCACCCAACCAAAATAGCACCCGGTTTGTAAATCCAAACAATTGTCTAAAACCCTAAACCCGAAACCCCTAAGCCCTAGACGACCTACAACACCCATCTTAGCGACTCCTGATTGGACGGCCGTCTTGAAGCCGACAAATATCGATGCCGCATGAGCTCCAATGAGTGTTCTAGTGTCTCTATGTATGCAGTAGGCTTGAGGCTTTAGGGCCTTAGCAAGATCTTAGTTAGGGCTTAGGGCAAGGGTTTGGGATCTAGTGTGCTAGCAGAACTTCAGAGGTTGTTTGGTCGTGGAGTTTTGGAGAACTTTGGGGTGTTAGCTTGTGAGAAGGTTTGGCTACCCCTATCCTGGAGCACGTTAGGGCTTTAGGGCTTAAGGCTTAAGGCGGCACCAATGATATGGGTCCTAGAAGCGGGCCCCTGACAAGGGGTATCGTTCTTGGGTTTCCCCCATCGTTTTACAAGACTTTGGGCACATGACTGTATCTTTTACTCATGTCAGACAAAATAAAGTAATTACCGTAATTACCGGTCGCAGTCTGGGATTCATACGATGCAAGCAAACTAGATGAATCAGTCGCTCCAGGCGGAGCCTAAGTATGATTCTCGGCCAGGGTGAAGGGCGGTTTGTGCGGGGGGTATTGGACTCATCAGCAGACGCGTGTTCCGCGTACTTCATTGGAAATGGGCATGGGTAAACACTGTCTGTACAAAGCGCGTTGGGCATGGCGGCATGGACCCACAAACAGCCTCCTAAGCATTTCTTTTGAGAATCGTTAGGGCATCCTTTGGGGTATCGTTTCAGACCACCAACAGTTTACCAACAAA